>BLKR01009553.1:0-106658 GCA_011170035.1 Teleogryllus occipitalis
GACTATACAAAAGTTAGTTAGTTAGTTAATGCCTTATTTTACGTAGCGAAACTCGGTCCATCAGGCCCGTTCTTCCGTCCGACCACGCAAATTTCGCTACGCTCCTTTCACCACCAAGCGGAGAAAGGAGGTATTATCTTGGGCGATGAAACAGGCGGATCTCAATTTTGCTCAGCGGCTTCATTTAGGCTTGAGGATCTTTTACATGCAGTAAATCTACTACATGGGACAGCTGGCTTTACTTCCCCTCCGAAGGATCGGCCACGGTTTCGATCGGGATTGAACCCGCAAACTCGGGTACAACAGTCCGATACGCTGACCGTCATGCCACCGAATCCGAATAAAGTAATTCCCCCCAGAAAATGATTGGTACTTATTACTTTTAAAAAAAAGAAGGAACAGAGCAAGCTGTGTGCATCGGCAGAAACAATGCCCGTGCCATTGTGAAACAATAGTTATTTACGATATAAGTGTCGTAGTACAATGCGAGATAAGAAAATTGTAAAAGGGGGTATTAGGCCGTGTACAATTCGGGTATTATCACATGTTATTGTACAACAGTTATCCACTTTTTAAAAACTAGATCATTTAATCTCAAATTTCGTACTAATCGTTCTTGTACACTACGTGGGACTTTTTCTATTAGTGGTGACGCTGTTCTCAACAAGAAACTAATGAAAAACACTTACTGTATTATTTTAAAGTGTAACCCTTCTGACGGCTGTTCATAATCAAAGTATTCATACGTCATACGCAGTTTGAACTGTTTTCTGACGTAAAATAAATAAATAAATAAATAAATAAATAAATAAATAAATAAATAAATAAATAAATAAATAAATAAATAAATAAATAAATAAATAAATAAATAAATAAATAAATAAATAAATAAATAATTAAATAAATAAATAAATAAATAAATAAATAAATAAATAAATAAATAAATAAATAAATAAATAAATAAATAAATAAATAAATAAATAAATAAATACGACCGGTCTGTCGGCTCTCAGCAACCAAAGTGAATTCTCAAAATGCAATCGTTCAGCCGGTTCTCCGCAGTCAAATGAACGGCGTGATTTTTGCGAAAACGCTCATGATCACGAGTGGCCACGTGATGCGTGTTCATGGTCAATCTTCATAGCTGCGTAGACCAGGCATGTCAAGATCGCAGGCGAGGTAACAAGCATACTAGAGCTCGCAGGGTCTGCGTCCAGAGAAATTGGCGCGAGATTTAAAAGGAAGGTTTGTACAAATTTTTCCGGAGTGGCGGTACGTCACTGCATACCTGGCCCATGACTGTCTTTGGGAGAAGCTATTTGACAGTTTTTATTGTATCACAAATTTAGTTATGTTAATTTCCATTTTCTGACTAAACTGAAGTAATGATCCATTAAATTGAAATAATACACAAGTCAGATTTCATATTGTCAATTGAGAGTAAAATTAAACATTTTGAATTATAAGTACCTAGATTTTGTAATGCTGTTTACTTAAGAGTGATATAAAAGCATTAACCTTCTATGTTCAGGTTAGAACATTTAACAAAGATCCTTATCTGTTAAAAGCACACACTGTCCGTAAGCGAGAATTCATAGAAGCTTGTTGATTTATTTCACATTATTGCTATATGCAACAAATAATTGAAAGATTTAATAATACAACACGAAAGCAAGGAAAGAATACGCCCTACAAAAATGTTAATACAAGTCAGAATGTTAAAAAGAAGCAAACATGAAATGGTAATAAATATAATATACTCAGAATACCCAGAATGGTAAATAATATACCCTGAATTCAAATCTCGGTTGTTTGATAGGACAAATCTGGCAAACATTTTCGTATGAAGCCACTATTCTGCGCCTCGCATCGCTTCAGCTTGCGCATGTATTTGCTTTTTGATTGATTTTTCGCGTTTCCGGGCGCGTCAACTGCTTTGGTCATTAGTCCGTTAGTGTAGTGCATGTTTTTTCTCGGGAGATGGCGGTGATCTTCCCCCGCTGGATGGCGAGATCCGGCGCCGACCTACTGTCGGCTAGTGGGGTTTCCCCCTAACCAGGACTCTCCCACCAGCGGGACACCGCCCCAGCCGGGACAAGCTCTAATCTCCCGACCGGTCTCCCAGAATATGTGGTAGTGTAGTGTATGTTAGTGTAAGTGTGTGTGTAAGGAGAGAGGATAGGACAAGGAAGAGGAAGGAAAGATCGCGCGCGGTCCGTGGTCCGTTTGGTAGGGTACTGCTCCGGCATTCGCCTAGTGTTGATCGGAGACGGAAAACTACCGATCAGAGCATTCGGCCGCTAGAATTCTTCTCCAGACAGCGACTAAATTCGACCTAGCTGAAAACCTAGTGTCGAAAATCCTGCCACCGTCAGGACTCGAACCCAGGACCTCCCGGTCAGAGGCGCTGCAGTGACATCACACCCCTTTGTGAATTTGGTGGGGAAATGAGAGGGGATTCAGGGCAAGTTACCCATGCTCGCAGGAATAACAGGCTTCCCAGGTGGGCAAGTAGCTCGGGCGGGCGTGGTTTGACGTGCCTGGACGATGTCGTGATGCTACGGCGACGAATCCCTTCTTCATATTTCGTTCTCTGACGCGTGGGGATGGCGAGGCTTGGGAAGGGGTAGACATTGGCGCTGCAGCTGTCCGTACTTGGGTGCGTCCTTTGGTTTGATGAGGGAGGGCATACGGGTCTGCGCATGACGATCCGGATTACCGTCCAAACTAGCGTCTGTAAACATTTTCAGCACACTGAACTTCAGCTCGCTTCAGTGCTAACTAAAATATTCTAAAAACTAGGGGTGAATATCGTGCTACGGAGGCCGTCCTATTTCACATTCGAATAGAAAGCAACTAGGAACTAAAAGCATAAAAATAATATGTACAACCAGTAGCAAATATGTGTAATTGTTACTTTCACGATTCGTGTTCCTATAATAATTTACGCATAATTTTGTTTCATTTTCATTTTTCTCCTTTAGACTTGAGGCTTAGATTGGGAGAATTTTCCCAGCTGCGTTATTATTGGGTTTCATTTTTTTCTATGACACTTAACATTTCTTCAACACAATGTCGTACAAAATATAATTCCGTAAACAAACATCACAGGAAATTGAAGCAATTTTTCAAAGCAACCTCTTGTGATCTTTCTGCTCCACATTTACTAGAAGTAAGTAGAATACTACGAGGAGTCATCTCAACATCCCCTGGCATTTCTCTCTGTCAAGCACATTCGCTGCGCAACGAAAGTGACAGGACAACACAAGAAGCAGCGGATACGGCCGTCTTCATAAATCCACACCACAAAAAGGAGATAAATGAACGCATTTCTTTGGGGCAACGCAATTTCTGTGGTCAGTTCAGCGATTCGGTAGGTGCAAGTCGTATAAGATAAATAATTCTGAAACTGCTTTATAACTCTGTCACAGTAATAGACACAAATAACTTGTTACAATGAAGAGGTTGTTATTTCTTAGGTAAAATGTAACATTAATTTTTTGGTCGTCAATAATAATTGTTTTGTGTTATACAAAATGATTCACTATAATTATAGGGCTTCGGGCAGCAACAAAGTAAGCCATTCAGACCACAGCTAGCCTGCCTCTATTCATAAATGTTAAATCTAAATTATGGTCAAAATGTGCCTCATATTGTTACTTTATATAACCCGTGAGAAGAGAAAAACAATCGAGAGTTGAAAATCTATATCAAAAACGTGATATCGAACAGGTAAGAGTGCCAATCAGAGCAAAGAACTAATATCAATTTGAAAACGCAATAACGCGTAAAATATTCACTAGGAAAATGTAGTATACTCTAATTATTGTAACAATTAGAGATAAGGTAAACATTTTAGGTTTACTGGTACAGGGATGTGAAATTAATTGTATTATATTTTTCTTCTATTAAGTAAATTGATCACGATTCAACTTAGATAGAAAACGTCTGAAACTCTATACCAAAAGAAGAGTATGGCCATACAAGATACTGAATTCAAATAAAAGGTAAAACTGGCCTCAAAGAACTTGAATTATTGTTTAAGTGACAGGAAAGAGTTTCATAAAATCTAAACTAAATCAGGTAAATCGTATTCAACGCTCATAAAAATACTACCATTTGCATATTTTAGTGTTTAAAGATCATATAAACTATATTTATTATATGTTTACAGGATGATGGAGTAATTTTACGTCACTTTATTTCAGTAACTATTACATTTTTTAAAGATCGTTTATCAAATTATTTAATTATTAAATTTTGTTATTTAATCAGATTATTAGATTATTTCACACTGTGACATACCGATATGTCACATGAAAATAAACTAACATTTATTTGAAGACTATATGGTGGAATATGCATTAAGAAGTTTAGACGATCGAAAGGTCAGCTACACCAAAATATAACGAACGCATGGATTGGCTGGGTGAGAGAAGGACGGTCAAATGTTATGAAAAAAAAGAAGGGAGTTTAATACGAAGCTTCGCGGGTGAATCAAGCAGGAAGATTCATTCTGACCGGCATCGCGTGTCTGAACTGTTCGTAGGTTCGTGAGAGGGAGCGAGTGTAGTGCAGATAGTCAGAGTCGGGTTATCAGATCGTGAAATTTTAAGGACAGTAAATGATATTGCAGATATTGCATGTGGAAGTAATATTGACACATAAATTGGGACTTTGTCGGGAGTGGTAATCGAATTATAGATTTCGGGACTATGTCATAGGACGTAATCGGGACTGAAAATTTTGATAGTTTGAGACCAGTTTGGATAGGAGCAGAAGAGGATTTCTTGGGACTTTGGACTACGGCAAGCTCGCAAGATATTTCGACTGAGAAGTCTACGAGGGACATCAACGAAGAATAGATAAGTTAACCGCGGTATAAAACTCTAAATTCAAAGATATCTTGATCAAAGGCCTAACATCAAAATCATTTATTAAATTCACTATATTGTTTGCAAAAAGGTAACAATAAACTTTGTTAAATTTTGTTCTTTAGAAAAGAAAGTGATCTTTCATTTAGTCAATCCAAACAGTAATGAACTAGGAATTAGAATCATTCTATTTCAGATTCCCAGCAGCGCTGTATAGTCTGCGGATCCTATAATCCATTATAAAGGTAATAAGGATTATAATATATCGTGACCCATTGACCTAGCAAGCCGGAAGCTAAGATCTTTGCAAGAAATTAAAGTAGAGAGAAAATTTGTATATCTCAACACTCAAGTTGAGCCTGAGAATCTAATTTTTTCCGGGCAACTGCCGAGGCGAGAGATGGGCGAATGACCCGTCGAGGCGCCTCTCCTATGTAATTTAGCTCTAAGTTAACGCGTAAGTCTTTGTTTTAATGTATCCGGCTTCACCTTGATTTTCTTACTAATTTTGTCAATTAAATTTAAGTTCTAATGAGACACCTCTTTTATTGTGTGTTCTGCATGCCAACACCCACGCCACGCATGTTCCCCGACAGCTATTTCAGTGGGGGGCAGCCGGGCAAAGCTGAGACCTTCAATTGGCACCAGGCGATAAGGTAGGTCGAGGTCAACCACCACCTCCTAGAGTTATAAAGCCTGCTCACTAGTACGTGACGTCACTAAGATGTCGGCGAAGGTAGTCAGGAGGCATGGGTGGCCTGGACGCACGCATGTTGTTTTCAGTTGAATTCGTCTGATGTTGTCCGTGTGTTCGGTGCAGTTCATACTTGTATTATACTGCCGGTTTGATATGCCGTTTAGATGTGTAGTTCCGAGGTGTCGAGGAAACTACGATGAAGCCTCGAAAGTACATGTTTTTTGTTTTCCAAAAGATCCTGCTTTGCGGAAGAAATGGACGGCTGCTATTCTCAGAGGTTTTGTTCCTTCCAAATCCTGGAAGGTAAGGCTGTGGTTCATATGCACATGTAGAACCTACATCTATTATATTTATTTAAAGCATAAATTTTATGTAAGATGCTAAGGGTTTTGACATTATTTAGCAATATTCCTAATGTTCTATCCCGATGCCAAGTTGTTTTCAATTAGATCTTGCAATTCTTCCTTGTAATATGATGCTGAACTTGCAACTATTTTCTGTATAGTTAAGTGAATAGTGATAGTAAAAACTTAAACTATCTTTTAACTAATCTTTGAATAGTAGCACTTAAGTTATAGCATTCAATTGTAAGTAATGCGTAAAAAATTCGTAACCTCACAAACAATCTTAGAGATTTCCTGTAACTTGTATGAATAAGTCACTAAAACAAAACAATAATTTATGTCAAAGGAATTACCTTAGGGAAGTATGAAAGCAAAAGTCTCAGTGGTGCATGAATTAATTTCAAATTATTATTTTTTTTTGTTCTTTGGTAAAATTGGTTTGAAACTGAAACTTATTCTCTGTACTACATACTTAATATTATAGACTAACCACTGTACAATTTTAGTTTACTCCTCATGCAACTTCATTATTATTATTATTATTATTATTATTATTATTATTATTATTATTATTATTATTATTATTATTATTATTATCATTATCATTATTATCATTATTATCATTATTATTATTATACATATTATAATATATTGTTTTTTTTTCTTTTTTTAGGTATGCCACCTTCATTTCCATCAAAATGACATTGTTTGGGAGAAGGTGGTGTATATTGAGAAAGGAGAGAAACTGTCATCGAGACTGAATATACCGAAGTTGAGAAGTGATGCTGTACCATCTGTGTTCCCTAACTGTCGAGCTCACCTTACCAAGGAGTTTTCCAGACGGGAAGGCCCTTGTGAAAAGCGAGAAAGACTGGAAATGGAAATTACAGAGAAAACTACATACATTCCAATAAATTCAGTGATTATAAATAGATGTGTATTATATTGTAAATAATTAGGTTTAATGTATTGTATTGTAAAGAAATATGTTTAATAAAAGCCATGTGCTCAGAGCAAAGTGTTTAATCGTGCATTGATATACTATTGTATTAAAAAAGGGAAGAAAATTTAGTTTCCTGGAATATGCACTGAAGAAAATGTAAGATGAGAATGGGTGACTGCTCCCAATGACTCCTTGTAATAAGGAATGCTTCAAAAGTCACCAATGAAAGAAATGTTTGCAGTCCCACTATCTTAAAATATCTGAGAGAGAATTCGTTCATGATGCTTGTGTAAATGGTCATTCAGTAAATGATTTAGTGAACCATTTACGCAGGAAAGCTGTATTTTTGATAAGTTTTGTCAAAAGAAAATGATAGATTACCAAACAAATTGCAGAAGATTAGAATATTTTCCAGTAAATTCATCAGTTGTATTCTCAATAAATAGGTTATAATATACTGTATTGAAAATCAATGTTTATTAAAAAATGTATTTAGAAGAACTTTTATCATGAATTGATAATTTTTAATACAAAAGCAGTGAAAATGGGTTTCCTGGCTTGGAAAATGCTGTGGAAAAGGTTAGCGAGGAGTGACCGACGCTCTCCATGACTACCTACGGTGACGTCACGAAACAGTGAGCAGGCTTTATAACTATAACTATATATATATATATATATATATATATATATATATATATATATATATATATATATATATATATATATATATATAGAGAGCGATTCCCGATCGAAGCAAAAATATAGTTGTAGCTTTCCTTTAAAATCGTCTCAGTTTTTGTAGCTGTGTGGCGAAGAAAAGCTCAAGCAGGCGGATCTAGCTAGTTACGGTGAAGAGAATTCGTTATTTTCGCCTCATGTCGCTCTTACCCCCAAGCGTAGGAATTTAACTAGGCTCAGGCAAGGGGGACGCCGGTAGCTGGACTGCGAACTCTGATCACCGACCCAAATCGCCAAATATATTATATTAGTAAGCAAAAATGATAACAAAAAATTGGAAGTTGTACATAAGAAATCCCTTCAGGATTATCATGAAGAAATCCTTTACGAAATATCAGCTTAGTGGATTATCAACGCATCACTCCGACCTCTTCTGTTTCCATTTTGTTTACACTTATCTTAATAACAAATACACATTGTGTAAGAAACCAGTCACAAACAAGAATGAAGTATTTTGACACGAAAATCAAAGACATTTAACCATTTTTTGGCTAAAAGGAAAGTTGTAACTACGTAAAATTATTGTTCATCATGTAACTGTGTATAGCCATTTTAGTAAAAAGAAAACATGTTCAAAGAATTATTGAGTTGATTTTCCTTTTCCCTCTAACTTCGTGCCGGAGCAGTACCCTAACAAACGGGCCACGGACTGCGCGCGATCTTTCCACCCTCTTACTCCTATCTTTTACACACACACACACACACACACACACACACACACACACACACACACACACACACACACACACATCCGCGGGCTTCGCTTATCCATGGTGCCGCTCTACCCAATTCCGCGGATAATCCAGATCATACTATATTCATACCTTTGGCACTTTCATTTTCTGTCACCTTCTGTCTGAGAATGCTGTGTTGTCGGAGAGCCCATCACAGGCTATTATGAAAGCACTTCATCGATAATCCGTTAATGCAGAGCACGTAGCCTGAAATACCGGAGAGGGAGTGGGGAGAACTGGAATAATTATAGCTGGGTTCAACTGGAAAGGTATTTTGACAGGTCGCTAAAGCCCTTATACACCCATGGGAAGGCTCAAAGGGGATCGAGTGACAGCGGACAAGAGAAATTTAAAAAGCGGGACTTAAATACACTAAACCTCCACAGTTTGAAATTAATGAATTATTATTATTATTATTATTATTATTATTATTATTATTATTATTATTATTATTATTATTATTATTATTATTATTATTATTATTATTATTATTATTATTATTATTATTGTTGTTGTGGTTATTGTTACTATTATTCCATAAAGTGCATTCATTGTAATGTTTTTTCATTAGGTAAGAAATGCATTTAGATTTATAAAAAACTAATAAACGATAGTATGTAACGATAGTAATATAACGATAGTAATAAACGATAGTAACACAAAAATAACATGAGTATATTATAGCATTTTAATTTCTCGCATATGTGCGTACGAGGCAATAAGCGTAGAGAAAGAGAATGTTATGTAATGAAGGTGGAAAAAGTCTATTTTCTACTGAAAGGTGAGTAGGAAAGGTAGCAGATTGACGTTGTGATCACGCGTGAACGACAACAGCTGAATAAATTTGTTTGTTTTTTACCACGGACATTTTAACGTCCCAAGTTTTTCATTTATTCCAGGAGAAGAATTTAGCGATGTCATGAGCGCAGAAAAAGTGCCAATCGTTGGCGAGCTCTCGAGCGATTCACATCAAGCAGCGCACTCTAACGAGTGAACCATTACTGCGAGTTCGGTTGCATTCGCGGTCAGTGAAGAAAAGGTTGTGTCGATGTTAGAGAGTAGCTGTCCCGACACGGGACAGCTAATTGTTAGTTCTGTAAAACTACTTAATTCTCCAACCAGTGAGTCTTGTGAAACGATTTTAAATAATCAGTGTTCAAGTGGCAGTTTAATGCAAAACAGTGCTCAGGGGTTTCAACATCACCTTGTCCAACAAAAACCAAATCTTGTTCACCTCCCGCATCTCGTGTGGACACCGGATGGTCAACTTCCAGCAGCGATTCTACATGCAGCATACCAACAACCAGTTCAAGAAAAAATGAGCACCCAACAGCAAAAAAATGATCCATGAAGGCCTGGATAAAGTAGGTATTTCGGAAAGTGAAAACTCGAATCCAGACTCACCGGAACCGAACAGGTACAAGCGCACCCGGCAATGGGACGAGAACTGCGTAGAGACAAACTCAAATAGTGGTAATCGAACTAGTAAATCAATGAACGAGAGTAAAAGAAGAAAGGACTGATTTTGAAACTTCTGGCTATGTATAAAATGTTCCAACTTCCCCCCAATTATAGTGCACGATGCAGAAAACTTTCCTTTAATCTTACAAGATATCAAAGAAACAGTCAAGGTGACTTCAACACCCGTCTAATGGAAATTGAAGATTACCGTAACTTCAAAAAAGTTTTAGAAATATGAAAGATTGCGGGAATTCTGATGTGGTGTTGTTGACGTTCTTATGAGAAGAAATAAAAGAGGTCATCTTCGTCAACATATTATGACCTCTTTTATTTCTTCTCATAATATGTTGACGAAGATGACCTCTTTTATTTCTTCTAATAAGAAAGATACTATTTCATTCCTTCTGGGACCCTCTTACAAAAACATTTTCAGTATTAATGAAAGACATTCCTTATTCATATTCAACGCAAGAAATTTATAATGGTCAAACTGAACTAAAATATAATTTTGTTAAAGTGACTATGTTATATAATAAAGAAAAAATGCCTATCAATATGTGTGCAGTGGAATTAAAGGACGAAGCAAATTCTAGAAACTTTTTGCATCTTAAACGTTTTGATTATTGTATTGTTAGATTTCAGGCTCAAGTAAATAACAAAGTTATTCAATGTAAAAAATGCCAAGTATAGGGCATACGCAGGCTAATTGTTATTTAGAACCTAGAGGTCTTAGATGCCCGGGTAAGCACCATTATTCAGAGTGCAAAATCAGTAAAAGTACATACACCGTCTGTTGTAACTGCCAAGGCCCGCACACCGCCAACAACCAGGGATGCCAGGCATTCAAGGTAACAGTCAAACGCGGTAGTTTTCATTCTCACTCACTGAGGGACAAACCAATATCAAACCCATGGGCAACCGGACCCGGGCCTGCATCATTTAATGCTATAAAAGATAAACGAGACGAAGCAAGGCCATAAAACAGGGTACAACTCCCTTGTCTACCACAAAGATCACGCATTCCAAATTTCTCAGAAACTGTTACTCCAAATGCAAGCATAACTAAAAACCAAAAAACAGAAATAGTAACACAAGTAATCGCGGCTATTAAACCTCACATAGAAAATATATGCAAACATATATTCCAAGAGTTGTTTAATGCCAGAAATGAAAGCAAATAATATAAAATTTTAAACTGGAATGCAAACTGGCTGAAAAGGCAAGAAAATTAATTCACATTTTTCCTTTCGAACTGGGAAGAAGATATAGCATGTATCACCGAAACCCATCTCCATAGTAATCTAAAATTTAACGTTTCAGAGTATGAAACCTACAGGAAGGATAGAGCAACAGAAAAGGCATCTGGGGGGAGTTGTGTTAATAATAAAAAAACATCCAACATCATGAACTAATTATACCATAAATCGTGAACTTGGAAACGGTCGGCATACAAATCAGCTCAGCCCATGGGGACATAATAATAATAATAATAATAATAATAATAATAATAATAATAATAATAATAATAATAATGGCCTATAAACCACCAAATAAAACATTCCCAGAAAAGACCCTAAAAAGCATTCTAAACAGTAATACACCAATGCTAATTGCGGGAGATCAAAACTGTAAAAATATTGTATGGGGCTGTAATTCAACAAATAAAGCAGGAGAAAAACTTATTCATTTCTTACAAAATAATAAAGCAGATATACATGCACCATCAGAACCCACTCTTTATCATTATGATCACAATATTATTCCAGACATCCTAGACATTACAATATCTAAAAACGCGCATATCCCATTATATCAGTACGTAACAGAAGCCCTTGATTCAGACCGTTGTCCTGTCCCGTTAAGCTTAAAAACCCAAATCACAAACACAGATTCATTACCTAAATTAGTAAATGGTAAAATAAATTGGGAAAAATTTAGGTTTACATTAATCATTTTGTATACTTACCCAATCAACTAAAACAATTGAAAGTATTAATAAAGAAATAAACAAACTCACGAAAGCAATACGGTTAGCAACAATATTGGCCAACAAGCCGAAAACAAATAACAATAAGAAAGAAGCTAAAATCCCCGTATTCATTCTCAATTTAACTAAAGAAAAACGAATACTAAGACGGAAATGGCAGAAAACGCGAGACCCATATTTACAACGCATACTAAATCAAACTCAAAGAAAAGTAAAAACAAATATAGACGAACATAGATTTCATGGATTCCAAAATTTTGTCGCTCAAATACCGAAAAGATCTAGACACCTATGGAGCACAATTAAAAAATTAACTGAAGAAAGTAATAAACTACCTCTCTTAAAAACAACAAACAATCTAACTGCCCTAACGAATAAACAAAAAGCGTCAGCTTTAGCCACTAATTTTGAAGCAACATTTACATCAAATATACCGGAAATCATGAATCAAAATAGGCAAATTGAAAAGTGTCTCTCTCTTCCATTCACAACAGTCCCTCAAAAAGTAAAATTCATATCTCCATCTGAAACACGTAAAATAATCTTTAAATTAAAACTAAAGAAATCAGCAGACCATGATCAAATAACCACGCAGATTCTGAAGGCACTCCCTCAGACAACAATAGCAGGATTTACAGCGATTTATAATGCTGCTCTAAGACTTAATTACTTTCCGGATATATAGAAACAAGCTATAATAATACCAATAGGCAAACCTGGTAAGGACCACAGTTTGCCCTCAAATGATAGACCAATAAGTTTACTTCCTACATGAAAATACGAGAGATAGAGAGAGAGGGAGACGGAGCGAGAGAGAGGGAGACAGGGAGCGAGAGAGAGGGAGACAGGGAGCGAGAGAGAGGGAGACAGGGAGCGAGAGAGAGGGAGACAGGGAGCGAGAGAGAGGGAGAGTGACAGAGCAAGAGAGAAAGCGGGAGAGAAAGTGAGAGCGAGAATGGAAGAAAGCGATAGAGAGTCAAAGAGAGCGAGCGAGAGTTAGAGAAAGAAAGAGAGAGAGAGAATATTATTTGTGTTATTTAGAATAGTTTAGCATATTTTCTCTATGGGAAAATTTTCGCATTTTTACCTCGAGCAATAGGGGCTCCACAAGGCTTCACAAGCCACCTCTTCCATTAACGCAAGATAAGCATATGTGTCGTATAGCCTCTGTGCCGCGCACAACTTAGCCAAGTTGTACCTTTATTTCGACCGCAACTCTTTCAATCTGCCGAAGTTCATCACGATCCTCGGTAGCATAAATGCGTTCATTCATTAACCCGCAGATTCAAAAGCGTTGGGAGTGGATGAGTTATAAAATCCAGATACTGAACGCCTCTTAAACGCTCGGATACGAAATGAGGTCCGAGGACACATTCATTCACAATGGCAGCCGGCACGTTTACAAAAAATAGTTCTTGAGCTATACTACGTGCAACATGCGGATTTTCCTTGGCCATCACGTGCAAATTGTACATATTAATTGGGCCAGTCCTTTATAAAACACGCTTCATCTGAACAAAGAACGAAATTACTCGTTTTCTTTACATTTGCGCAGGAAATGTCTAGAGAATTAAAATAGTACATTATGAAACGATGATGTAATGATTACATCGAGTTTCATACAGTACTTTTTCTACGACTGATGCTAACTTTTATAAGTTAAACTTTTACATTCAATCGTTTCGTAGCAGTTGACAAGCAGGATTCAGCCAAGGTCACCAGTGCACAGCTCGCTACCCTTGCCTCAGATGGCTTTGGTGTTCCAGTCAGCATGCGAGAGAGTACAAAAGTTGCAGTAATAATTCCGACTCACCATTTGTGCCAACTCCACTTCTGATTCATTTGACATTTTAAACTAAAGAATTGACCGGCTTTTGAAGGTAACCACACGGCAGCCTCATATAACACAAAATCACTTGCGTTCAAATATTAACATCAGTCAAATGTTCCCTCCAATAACTATCATTGCGCTAGTCAAATACGATCAAAGTGAAATTACGGTCAAATTTATTTTCAATAATATTCCACGTAAAATGACTAAAAATAAAAGAAATTAAAACTGACAAGCATAATACAATATTCAACGCAATTTTAATGTACACAATCGAACGAAACATTTTCTAGAAAGATTATCAATAATTAATTAAATATAAATACTTGGTTTGTAAACTTCTCTGTGATTGGCGAAGAACCTGTATCATAATGAAATCTGTATCGTAATGATTATCATTATGCAACGGGTTGCTGCCATCAAATGACAGAACTATACAATGGGAATAGAAAAACGACGTTATAAGTGTCTGTTACGCAAATGCCACACCAGCCGGAAATGGAAAAGCCGTAATCTCCATAGGCATGATTTGCAACTACCAAGGGACTGTGATGCCTTGACCTCGTGCGCTATTTGCCTTGAGATCGCATCCGTTTTTCGGATACTATTATTACCTGAGTTTTCTAGAGAATTGGCGAGCCTTATCGGAAGGTGAAGCCGCTTGCTCACTGACCGTGGCCCGTGTGGCAAAAGCGTATAGTCCAAAGTTTAACGTTACTTATTTACAAAAGTAAAGACTCTCCAATTGTTTGCAAGTTCATTCTCTACATTACTTATGAGATGAGGTTCTGGTGTATTAGCAACGAGGACTGAATTACCATATATAGTATTTTTCCGAGGTGTGGTTTTCGAGGCATTTTACCGTTTCCTCTGCCTCTCAATTCACAATGTCTTACTACATTTTCATGCTTATTACTTACCATACATCTCCGATCATCATTATCAACTATGATCGTATAGAGATTCGGACTTCGAAATTACAGATTCAAGCTGGGAGATTATTCAATCGAAGTGACGGCCGTAAAGTTCAACCCTGCGTGGCAACGACGATGCACGTTTCGTTGCAGTCATGGCTTAGACAAAATTGATTGACTGATAGTGATTCCGGGCGCGTCAACTACTATGGTCATTAGTTCGGTAAGTCTAGTGCGTTTGTGCTCGAGAGATGTCGTGGTCTTCCCCCTGTATGGCGAGATCCGGCGTCGAACTACCGTCGTCTAGCGGAGTTTTCCCCAATCTGGTATCTCCTACCAGCAGGGCACCGCCTCAGTCGGGAGAAGCTCTATGTCCCCTACCGGTCTCCCGGTATATGTGGTAGTGTAATGCATGTCAGTGTAAGTGTGTACGTAAGGAGTGATGATAGAACAAGGCATTCGCCTGGTGCTCCGGCATTCGCCTGGTGTTGATCGGAGCAACCACGGAAAACTGCCGTTCGGAGCCGCCAGCCGGCAGAAATCTCCTCCAGAATGCGACTGAGTTCGACCTGGCTGACAAGCTAGTGTCGAAAATCCTACCACTGTCGGAACTCGGACCTAGGACCTTCCGGTCAGAGGAACTGCAGCGACATCAGTTGTTGCCCTGAGCAACCTCTCCCGGTGCTAAGACAAAACCTCGCCTTTGCCTGTGGGCAGGGCGTGCCCCAGGCGTTTGCGCTTACAACACACCAGCCAACAATGCGTTGCTGACAAATGAGAGGCGCCATTTCAAAAATGTCACATGTGCAGTCTTCGTTTTATGTTTCCCACCATACGTTTATTAGCAAAAAAGTGATCATATTAAGCCCCCTACATTTATTCTTTTTTGTATTTGACATTTTTTGTCGATTTTCCGACTATGCCGACGAGCTGACGGTATCCATCATCCCTGTGCATACTAGTTAGCTTCTCACGCTTGAGGGTAAGAGAGATGTGGCAAACATGACGTATTCCCTTCAGCCTAAATAGCAAATTCCACCTGCCTGAGCTTTCCTTCGTCACACATCTACAGGAACTGAGACCGTTTTAAAGGAAAGCTACCACTTCATTTTTGCCTCGACCGGGAATCGTTCGCGGGACCGCTAGCTAGTACGCTGTCCGTAAGTCATCCAAAAGGCGCATCTATTCTGTACCAAGCTGTGTAATTCAAAGCTGTACATACAATATTTTTTTCTCGCATATTGATTCGCATGAATGACCATGCAAGCAATGCCTTTTTTCTGAACCTCTGCATGCTGGACTACTAACTGAACTTCAACGGTTTTTGTTTTACAGATTTACCATATTTAATTTGACGGTTAACATATGTAACTAAAGGTAACGGACATATTTAGTTAACGGGTTTTGTTTTACAGATAACACATATTTAATTTCTTTTACAGATAAACCATTTTAAGAAATAAATAAACTTTGAAATACGAAGCAAATAAACTTTCTACCATAGCTTTGCAGCATTCTACAAAAACTGCTTCACTAAAAAATCTAGAGCGTTTTGATGATTCCTAATTTTATTGGTCCTCAGGAATAACACCTCAAAAGTTTCATATTCTAATAAATCATTTTATAGTTTAATGAGATATGGAGATTGTTTTGTAAATTTGTACAAAATAGATAAAGAGATGTTTAACTATTTCTTAATTTAAGAAATCCTTTTCATTCATAACAAAATGTATCAATTTACAAATTTATATAAATTAAAATGTCAAATCAA
This sequence comes from Teleogryllus occipitalis, assembly GCA_011170035.1. Taxonomy (NCBI): domain Eukaryota; kingdom Metazoa; phylum Arthropoda; class Insecta; order Orthoptera; family Gryllidae; genus Teleogryllus; species Teleogryllus occipitalis. Next base: position 16,295 of record BLKR01009553.1, read on the forward strand.
ATTACCTTTTGAACAATAAAACAATGTATATAAATTATTTTTAGCTCAATTTCAGATATGACTACATCTTGACTTATGTCAGCATTGAAAATAAAATAAAATAAAATATAAAAAAGTGTTAATAATTTTAGAGAGTGAAAGTATAATTTAAAAAAACAATGTATAACAGTTTGCTCTTTCAACTTCGCCATAGTTCATGTTTATCCTAAGAAAGAAAGCGTTTCTTTTCTTTATACCTCCCTGGAAGTTTATGGCAGTAAAACCTGGATTTGAGGCAAGCTCTACTTCCCCTCTGTCACATCCAGTTTGGGATCGTGGCGCCAGAAGAAACGTAATCACGCGGGACTCACGTTCAAAGCCAGTCACGGCAGAAAAAGAGGAAAACGCTCAATCTACACTTCACCAATAGCGATAGAAACTTCAACTTCAGCACTTCTACTTCACTTTTCTTGCTGATCACTTTCCTCACAAAAAGACGTTCTTAAAGCTGAAGGCGAAGGGAAAAGATGAATTAGACGTATCAAGAATCCCTCAATTAAAATTATGTTTCAAAGAAGAAGTGTGTTTAAAATAAATGTAACTTCATTATCTGTGCACGTCTTCTAGAATTCAGTGAGAAATATAGTTATTTAAATTATCGTTTCCATGTTGTCGCGGCAGGGAGTATTATTCCGAAGTCTTATTCCAACAACATGGATAAGAGCCCAAAATGTATTGCTTATTTGTCCTTGAAAATCGATTTTTATTACAAGGGAGCTTGCTTTATTTTTTCCTCCCCCTCTTCATTCATTCAAAATTCAAGTAGTGTATGACTTAGTGTAGGGAGCACAGAATTTTTAAAATGTGCACACAATTCACTTCTCCCCATAGCACGTCATACGGAGTTTTAACTGTTTTTTGACGTAAAATAAATAAATGAATAGAATGAATTTGACAATATACATATTCTTAGGAAACGATTAAGGCAAACATGATACAAATTAATCAATAATATACAATCTTCAGAAAATGACTAACTAAATCTTTAAGCATTTTGCAGCCAGTCTTTGCGCTGGTCTTTACTATTAAATTAATTGCGTAGTTACACGAAAATATAAATTACCATAATTTCCATGGTAATAAAGCTAAGTAATTTAGTAATTGAACTACTGTTTTTCTGATAAGCTTAAACATAAAATTCTATTACGTAGACATCTCACTCATTTCATTAGTAAATAATGGCAATCACATGGCAAAGAAAAACTTGTATCTTGCATATTTCTACATAGAAGTTGTTATTTAAAATTTTTAATCATTTTGAAAGTATGATAATTATGTTAAATGTCAAGAATGTAAGCTTTCTTTCTGGCTTCAACATAGCATAACGGTTAGTTGGATGTTAGTGATATCGAGCGCGTAAACCTCCAAGGTCATCAGTTTCGTAAGTATAGTGCATGTTTTTCTCTCGAGAGATGGTCATTTTTCCTCACAGGAGGGCGAGATCCGGCGTCAACCTACCTAACGGTTTCCCAAACCAGTTTTCTTCCACCAGCGGGGCACCGCCCCAGCCGGGACAAGTTTCAAGTTTCAAACTAACGACCGGTCTCCCGGCATGTGTGGTAGTGTAGTGCATGCAAGTGTAAGTGTAAATATAAGGGCTGAGAATAGGACAAGAAAGAAGAAGGAAAGATCGCGCGCGGTCCGTGGTTCGTTTGTTACGGTGCTGCTCCGGCATTCGCCTGATGCTGATCGGAGAAATCTCGGAAAACTACCAATGAGAGCTTGAACCCGCGACCCTTCGGCCCGAGACTACTAAACTACTGCCTTCGCGATCTCAGCCAGCTAGAAATGTTTTGTATTCCGAGATCACGTGTTAGAATTAATTTACTACATATTTTTATACAGTTTTAATTACTTTTTTGATAACAGGCCAGAAAATATGGGTTTTTCTGATGAAAAATCACCGGTTTTCACTGCAGCATTACAATAATTTATCTTTACTACGATAGTGCGTAGTAGGGGAGAAGTCAAATTGGAATAAAAAATAGATGGCATTGACGTTCTGGACAGTCATCTTTCTCGGTCTGGAAGCAAATGATTAATTTCCTCTTAAAATGTCAGATGCCGCCCTGAATGGCCGAGATGGCTAAGAGCGAGTACCGACTCAGCGCTTCGGTCCGAATGGTCGCGAGTTCGACTCCCGCCTTGGGCATGGTTGTTTGTCCCTTTGACTTTGTATGTATGTGTTGTCGCGGAGGGCCTCGCGTTCTGCTGACCCCAGATCAGAGGAGCCCGCAAGTGTGTTGGTGTCTAGTGTATGGTCGAATATGCGTCCAATCGGGGCGTAAAGGGTAACCGGCTGTCGGCTGGATAAAAACCCTAGATAAAAAATGTCAGATGCGACTCAACTAGCAGGTGCAAACAAATGTATTTATTTATTTTAAAACTAATATCGACTCAGATGTTGATATAAATGACACTGTTTGAAATTTGTATTTAATGTCAAATTTGTAAAGGCTGTTTGTATGAATACAAAAACATTTTAGAAAATGTTATTCATACACTCTCGCGCTTAAACAATAAATATTGCTTAACTAATACATGTTAAAATTATACTGCGTATTTCTGTGACTCAAGTGATCACGTATGGTGTAATGTTACACATGTTTGAAGAATTGGAGTATATCCTATTGGAGTATACCCCCGTATCTATCAGGTTTTTCGTCCAGTTTTCCTGATCCATTGAGGAAATACTGAGATGGCCCCTTGTTTTGCTTCTGGACATAAATGTACCTTCATTATCTGTGCACGACTTTCAGAATTCAGTGGGAAATACTTTCTCGAATTATCGTTGTCCATGTCGCGGCAGGAAGTATTATTCTGAAGGACAACATGGATAAGAGCCCAAAATTTATTGCTGATGTATTCTTGGAAATAGATTTTATTATATCAGAGCGGGTTTTTTTCTTTCATCATCATCTTCATCCTTCTTCTTATTCTTATTATTCTTCTTATTCTTCTTATTCTTCTTATTCTTCTTATTCTTCTTATTCTTCTTATTCTTCTTATTCTTCTTATTCTTCTTATTCTTCTTCTTCCAAAATTCAAATATTATATGGCTTAGTGTAGGGATTACAGAATTTTGAAAACGTGCACAATATTCCCTTCTCCCCATAGCAGATCATAAACAGTTTTTAACTATTTTTGACGTAAGTAAACAAATAAATCCTTCATTTCGATCCAGATAATATTCTATCAACTAATCTTATTCACTCACAAAGTAAAAAACGCATGTGTAATAATGTTGCTGCGGAGGAAAAGGTTTGGTCGCAGAATACCTCTCTTTAAAGCTGTCTCGCATCGAAACCAATTTCCTAACACACGAATCGCTTTTGGACTCAAATTGAAGACCACCTCTCGGGAATCCAGTTACGGGGCTCAGGTTGTGTTCTGGCAGCCTCCACGGAACGCGCAACGCTCGACGACGCAGCCTCAATTTGTCTCTGAGGAAGCGGACACGCGCTTTTCCTGCCTTCCCCCAACGACGCAGTGGTTCGCTGGTGAAGGGAGCAGAAAGTAGTTGGGCATTCGCAATTTTACAATAGTTTACTTGATTCACTTATAAGCGATTCCGGGCACGGCAACTGATAGGTCGTTTGCCCCGTGAGGGTAATACATATTTTTTTTCTCTGCAGGTGGCGGTGATCTTCTCCCGCTGTATGGTGAGATCCGACACCGACCTATAAGTCTACTAGGGGTTTTCCCTAACCAGGTATCTCCCACCGCCTCAGTCGGGACCAGCTCTAATCTCCCGGCATGTGTGGTAGTATTGTACACGTTAGTGTAAATGTGTGGAGGGGTGAGGATAGGATAAGGAAGAGGAAGGAAAGATCGCGCGCGGTCCGGGGCGCGTTTGTTAGGGTACTGTTTCGGCATGCGCCTGGTGTTGATCGCAGAAACCTCGGAAAACTACCGATTAGAGCAACTAGAATTCTCCTCCAATCAGCAACTGATTTCGAATTTGCTATCTACCTAGAACCGGGAGCGGTAGCTCAGTGCATCAACTGATGTCACTGCAGCGCCTCTGACCGAGAGGTCCTAGGTTCGAGTCCTGACGGCGGCAGGATTTTCGACACTAGCTTTCCAGCCATCCAGCGGGGAAAGATCACCGCCATCTCCCGAGAAAGAAACATGCACTACACTAACGGGACAAATGACCAAAGCAGTTGACGCGCGGAAACACAAAAAAATCAATCAATCTAGCTAGAGTCGAAAATACTGCCACTGTCGGAACATAAATCTAGGACCTTCCGGTCAAAACCATTGCAATGACATCAGGAGATGCCCTGAGCCACCTCTCCCGGTTACATTACTTTATACAATGTTTGAGAGTAAGTAAATATGTGTCAGTATTCAATGTTTATGGTTGATTACAACAGTACAAAAGTTACACGAGAGCAATTTTCAATTCAGGTACTACGCTTTTCAAAATACTTGGTCCATCGTAGTACCAGCTTTCTGGTACCCTCTGAGATTTTCAATTGATCAGCATGCCATGCATGTACCACATCCTTATTTGTAGTTCGGAGGCAAATATTAGGCCTCTTAAAGCATTTTAAGTGGACAGAACAGATATTAATTAGAAGTGAGAAGGACGAAATTGTATTCTGGAAGTTCTAACGCCTCGAAATATAGATTTTGAAGAACTTGGGTGACAGTACAGTAATATGCGTTTCTTGCAACAAAATTATGTTTTTCGATAATCTATCTCGGCGTTCTCTTATGCAAAACCTCACTAACGAACATACAGTGTGCTACTTAATCAATAGTCACTATCCGTTATTGAGAATCAGGGAACGGACTTGCTCTATACTGGAATCAGTAGTGAATGAGGTTGGACATCTTGCTCTTTTCTCATTCTGAATCGTTGTTTGATTGCTTTTGAAAGGTTTAACTCCTGATAAACAAGGAAAAACATTACATACACATTGTGCTGAAAATTCCGTAAGAATGTCAGCTTTTGGTACACAATCAGATCACAAAAAAAACTGATTACGAAAGCCTAATCTTTTTTGTTCAAACAGAGAGTGGTGCAGTCAGATTTGCGTTGCAAAAACGCAAGCGAACATTAATCAAACATCTGAAACTTATCACAGATGAAGTTAAAGATGTATTAATGCTGGTAAGTGCATAAATCTGTACAGTCAACTTGCAGACGATTAGAGCGAAAGTAGGTATTTGTTGAATTCCTTTTGTATTTCTACACAAAATTTGTGCTGAATTATTCAAAGCACCCAGTTCAATCAATGTAAGAACAAAATCAGGTAAAATCCTCAAAGAATTTATAAACAAAGGAGTGAGACAAGGGTGCTGTATGTCACCCACACTTTTTAATATTTATCTTGACGATGCTATCAGAATATGGAAGCAGAAGATGAAGTTTTTAAATCTTAATGATAATTTTAATAGTAAAAATTTTATAATGACACTTCTGTTTCCGGATGATCAAGTTTTGATATCTGATAATCAATACACTCTACAAATAGCTCTGTATGAACTTCAGATAATTGTACAAGAATACAATTTAGAGATGTCTGTTCAAAAAACTAAGTCAATGGTATTCCAAGGGAAATATCCAGTTAGATGCAAGTTAGTGGTTAACAACCAAAACATCGAACAAGTAAGTTCATTCAAGTTTCTAGGTTGTGATCTGTCTTTCAAAGGAGAAATAGATGCTGATAAGAAAATTGAAAATTTTAACAGAATGCGTGGAATTATTAGGAGGACACTAAAAAGTAAAGTCAGGAACGATACACTCATGAAATTTTATAAAACCTTAGCAGTTCCTTGTGGGCTATATGGATGTGAAATTGGGCTATGGACACAAAAATAAGAAGAAGGATTTAGACTGCCTAAATGAAGTTTTTAAGAGGTTGTATTGGTGTCACAAGGAAAGACAGGATTCGTAATGAAGAGATACGCAACTATCTAGGAATTTGACCGGTAGCGGTAGCTCAGTCACTGCAGCGCCTCTAACCGGGAGGTCCTAGGTTCGAGTCCTTAGGGTGGCAGGATTTTCGACACTAGCTTTTCAGCTAGATAAAATTCAGCTGCTGTCTGGAGGAGAATTCTAGCGGCCGGCTGCTCTGATCGGTAGTTTTCCGTGGTTTCTCCGATCAACACCAGGCGAATGCCGGAGCAGTACCCTACCAAACGGGCCACGGACCGCGCGCGGTCTGTCCTTCCTCTTTCTTGTCCTATCCTCTCCTGTCACACACACACACACACTTACACTAACATGCACTACACTACCACATATTTCGGGAGACCAGTCGGGAGCTTAGAGCTTGTCCCGGCTGGGGCGGTGCCCCGCTAGTGGGAGAGTCCTGGTTAGGGGGAAACCCCACTAGCCGACCGTAGGTCGGCGCCCGATCTCGCCATTCAGCGGGGGAAGATCACTGCCATCTTCCGAGAAAAAAACATGCACTACACTAACGGGACTAATGACCGAAGTAGTTGACGCGCCCGGAAACACGAAAAACCCAACCAACCATCCTAGGAATTTGTAATCTAAATGAAAAAATTGACGAATATAGGAAAGCATGGAGAGACCACATAGAATGGAAAACACGCGAATGCCAAAACAGATTCTGAAATACAAGCCAAGAGGAAAAAAGGACATAGGAAGACCGAAGAGCAGATGGATGGACCAATAATGACACGCATCGGAAAGAAAGTTCTAATGCTTGAAGAAGAAAAAGAAGAAGAAGACCCAGTTCAATCAAACAACAAAAGTAAAAAAGAACATAGAGACAATTATTTATGGAAAAAATGTAGTTTGAGCTCTGTGTATAATAATGCCCAAACTAAACGTGCCAGAAAAATATACGGGGTCTTAAAATTGGGTACATTTATGAAACAAAATATTCCTTTTCGGGACAAAATACATATTGAAGTAAGCCCTTCTTTCTACCAGCAAAATTCGTTATTTTACAAATTATTAATTACATTAGATTCATAACTCGTTTCGTTTGAATGACACTCATAATTATTTTCTGAATAATTTAGTTATTGATTTGAGCGCCAGGAAATAACTATGACTGTAACCCTAATGTTTCCTACGAAATTTTAATATTTCTCATCCAAAATTATGTAGTGCTAGCTCAGTTACTTGGGTTTGAAGTTCATAATTGTTGCTACTTACGCTTAAACAGATTACTCAATCTGCCAGTCATACGGAGTGGCGAGGAATCTGAAAATCTTATCAAAATATCTACTACCGGATTGCACGTAACGAATAATGATATTCAGCTTTCTTTTAAAGTAACAAATTGGAATTAATTATAATGTGAAATATTATAATTCTGATAAAAGTTAAACAATAATTGTTACTTCGTTAATCAAAATGAAATTATCTTTGGCCATGAGCAGTTTTCTCTATCTTATAATAATTATAAAACAACCTTGTTATATTCGCGGATCTTCGCGCGCTCTTCACTTCTCCATTTGATGGCGCCCCGTAGAATCTTCTCCGTCGTCGCAGCAGAATCTTCCTTCTTCATAAAGTCCTCCGCCTAATGTTTGCGATCAAGTACAAATTCTCCCAGCGATACTATTATTACCCGTTACTTCCCTTACTCGCGTATCGGGTGGACGCCTATGCACATACATTCTAACTATTACTTTGTAGGATTCCTTCGTCTTTTCCCACAAGAACGTTTTATCCTAATATAAGAAACGATAGACTTAATTATAATACAAGTTATTGCATCGGATTTGGTTGTTAATCAAGTCTTTCCTCGAACTGGGTTAGCAGCCACCCATTACCGAGTTGCTAGAGAGAGTGTCCCTGTTCTTCATAAAACCCAAAGCATCAGAACTCTATATTATCCTCTTTTGTCTAACAAAAACAATACTATTCCACATCCTCTTCACCTAGCAAAAATGACCCTTAATTTTAAATTTTAAAAAATGCGTAAAGTGATCTAAAAATAGTAGTCAAATATTTGTCATAGAATTCCTGCACAATAATTTTATACAATTAAAATAAGAAAGTTAATATATAAAAAAGAATTTTAGTATGTGTAAGACAAAAGAAATTAAGCGGCTTAGACGGGTGGTCGATACCTCATGTCACTGGTCAACGAATTCCAGACCGTGGCCGTCGGCATGCATGGATTGATTCCTGGCTATCGCAAGTAGTCCCGTTAGTGTATTAATGTTTTCAAACCCAGAGGGGGCGATGTGCCTTTCCCGCTGGCTGGTGAGAGCCGAACAGACCTTCACGTCGCCGTGGGGATTTCCTCTGAGATTTCCCACTCCAGGTATCTTCCCCAGATGAAACCATCCCAGCCGCAACAAGCTCTACTCTCCTGAATAACCTTTCGATTGATTGATTTTTTTCATGTTTCCGGGCGCGTGAACTGCTCTGGTCATTAGTCTCGTTAGTGTAGTGCATATTTTTTCTCGGGAGATAGCGGTGATCTTCCCCAGCTGGATGGCGAGATCCGGGGCCGACCTACCGTTGGCTAGTGGGGTTTCCCCCTAACCAGGACTCTCCCTCCAGCGGGGCACCGCTCCAGTCGGGACAAGCTTAAACTCCCGTCTCCCGGAATATGTGTTAGTGTAGTGCATGTTAGTGTGTGTGCGTAAGGGGAGAGGATAGGACAAGGAAGAGGAAGGACAGATCGCTCGCGGTTCGTGGCCCGTTTGGTAGGGCACTACTCCGGCATTCGTCTGGTGTGGATCGGCGAAACCACGGAAAACTACCAATCAGAGCAGCCGGTCTCTAGAATTCTCCTCCAGACAGCGACTGAATTCGACCTAGCTTAAAAGATAGTGTCGAAAATTCACCGAATTAAAAAACTTAAACTTGAGCCTTAACTTGAGATATGTCTAAGACCAATGACAGCACTTTGAAAACACTAAATCAATTCAAAAAGCATTAAGTACGTATTTACGTAAAAATTACAACCAGCGCACTAAATAATATAATTACAACCTTTAGAACGTAAAAATAAAGCAAAAATCATGAAATCAATATGACATATGAGTACACTAGGTAGGATTATATACTGAAGGAACAACTAAAATACTACAAATGAAATTGACCCAATATCAGTGAGAGAAACACTTTTATCTCATAGCATTAAGTAGCCCTTATAAGAGCATTCACAGCTGTGTTTTATTCATCTACTCGCGAAGTGATTGAAGATTAGCCGTGACAAACACGAGATGAACGACTTTCTACGTTGTACTTTTGTTCAACTCCAAACCACGTGATGACGTGCTGCAGTGGTGCAGAAGCAGGAAACTCTTGAAATATGATAGGGAAACTACTTGCAGAGCCACATCTATGTTTAGAACAGTTAAACTGAAGAGGTGCTGGGCGAAACTTGTTGAGGGTAATTATGAGAGCTGAAGAACGAACATTTATTTATACCGCCTGAGTTGAGCTCGAAGCCGTTGTCTCTATAGTGGCTCTCACTGAGAAGTTCTAGAGTTCAAGTCCCTGCGGTGACCAATTTTCAGCTAGATCGAATTCAGCCGCTGTTAGGAGGCGAAATCTAGCTGGTGACTGATCCGATCGGTAGTTTTCCATCCATTCTCCGACCAATTCCACGAATCCGAGTTCTCTCCGATCGAATGTCAGAGCAGTACCCTAACAAAGAGGCCACGGACAGCGCGCGATCTTTCCTTCCCCTTCCTCGTTATATCATCACCCTTACACATACACACACACTTACATGCACTATACAAGGCGAAGAGGTGGGAATATGAGGTGCTCTTTCTGTTTTGGGTCCTCCAAGGTGCCAGAATAATCGTAACTAAAAAGTGAATTGCGGTTGATTAATTTTTTTCGTGTTTACGGGCGCGTCAACTGCTCTGGTTATTAGTCCCGTTAGTGTAGTGCATTTTTTTCTCGGGAGATGGCGGTGATCTTCCCCCGCTGGATGGCGACCTACCGTCAGCTAGTGGAGTTTCCCCCCTAACCAGCGGGACATCGCCCCAGCCGGGACAAGCTCTAAGCTCCCGACCGGTCTCTCGGAATATGTGGTAGTGGAAACTAATTTAAGTTTTTTAACGGTGAATTTAGGATTAATAAAACAATAATTAAAACCTCTAAGTTTCAATTACTTAGTAGTAGGTACGTTTTGAAACGTGCTCGATTTTAATTATTTTCTAAAATTTATAGCAATGTTCTTAAATATTTTTATAGAGGGACTGAGAATGAAAGGACTGACATACTGGGAGAGTCAAATGCATTATATTAATATATAACATTTTCCATTAACAGTAATTTTCTTATCTTTTGACTGACGATAAAATAGTAGTTTTTTTCTTCTTCCAAACGAAGATATTCGAGAGGAAACTATAGACGTTGCTGACAAAGTACCCAGTAAGGTCTCATTCTAGAGTGAATGAAATACCTTTATTGTCGTTTAAATCTATTTTTTTAGTAAAATATATTTATTTTCAAAATGTCATGATAAAACAACAAAAGAAATAAGTCAAGCACAGCATTTAGTCATTAATTTCAGTAAAACTGTAGAAGCAAAACTTAGACTATTTGACAAAGGATTTGAATTATATAATGAATTACCGTTAGAAATAAAACAATTGTGAACAAATTAAAGAATTTAAAAGAAAAATTATAAAATACATTTAGACCAAAAGGCTAAATAAACGAAATCTACCTCAACCACATCTACCTCAACCACATCTACCTCAACCACATCTACCTCAACCACATCTACCTCAACCACATCTACCTCAACCACATCTACCTCAACCACATCTACCTCAACCACATCTACCTCAACCACATCTACCTCCACCACATCTACCTCAACCACATCTACCTCAACCACATCTACCTCAACCACATCTACCTCAACCACATCTACCTCAACCACATCTACCTCAACCACATCTACCTCAACCACATCTACCTCAACCACATCTACCTCAACCACATCTACCTCAACCACATCTACCTCAACCACATCTACCTCAACCACATCTACCTCAACCAATCATCTGACGCACCGCCCCAGCAAGAAAATCCCCTAAGCTCTCGCCTATATTCTCGACATTTTTGATGGTATTGTACTTGCAAATATGTGTGTAAGGCGGAGGAGTAAGGTGAGAAAAGGAAAGATAACGCGCGGTCCGGCCCAGTTTGTTAGTTTGGTGCTACGGTATTGTCTTAGTATTGATAGGAGAAATGACTTAAACTGCCTAACGGAAAAGCCCGCTGCTAGAAATCTTTAAATTCGATCTAGCTATCAAGCTTTTGTTGAAAATTTGCAAAGGTGGGGAATCGATCTGCAGGACCTCCCAGATAGAGAGGCTGGAGAACAGCTGTTTCCCTGAGCTATTTCAGATGAGAGTTGGCTCACGAGTAGTTTAAAAATACATTACCAGGGGCGATAGAAAGATACTGTATTCTAGGTATCATTATTTATTGTTAAGGAGCCTCTCTAAATATGTGAGTAAAATATTGACAAAATTAGAGGTTGAATGTAACTTTAATTTCCGATGCAGTATACTGACTGATTAGTGATTCCGGGCGTGCCAACAGCTATAATCATTAATCCCGTAAATGTGTTGCATGTTTTCCCTCGGGAGGTGGCGTTAATCTTCCCCTTCCCTCGGGAGGTGTTCTTCCCCCGCTGGACGGCGAGATCCGGGGCCGACTTACCGTCGACTTGCGGGGTTTCCCCAACCGGGTATCTCCCACCAGTGGAGCACCGCCCCAGCCTGGACACGTTCTAAACTCCCGACCGGTCTCCCGGCATGTGTGCTAGTGTAGTTCAGGTTAGTGTGTGTATAAGGGGTGAGGATAGGACAAGGAAGGGGAAAGAAAGATCGCGCGCGGTCTGTGGCCCGTTTGTTAGGGTACTCCTCTGGCATTCGCTTTGCGTTAATCGAAGGAACCACGGGAAACTCCCGATCAGAGCTGCCGGCCTCTAGAATTCTTCTCCATACATCGACTGAATTTGATCTATCCATCTAGATAGTGTCGAAAATTCTGCCCCTGTCGGGACTCGAAACCTAGGATCTCCCGTTTCAGGCACAACAGTGACAGCTGATGGCCTGAGCCACATTTGCCCATCCAATGGACTTGAATTAACATTAACTAAAACCAAATTGGAATATATCTACGTACAAATCCAAAGAATATATTCACAAACTATAATTAAATAACACATTCACATGATCAAATTTTTTTCGCGGGACACTCTATGCCACTCCACTGTGCGCCACACCATAGCGCATCGACCGCCTCGCGCTGCTGGCGGTCTCTGGTGGCAAAGGCCGCTGAGGGCAGAGCACGGGAGAGCAAACGACGATACCCAACTGCGTCCATGTAACACAAATGTAGTTTCACGACGGCAGATTCCGATGCCGAACCGAGGTGCTGGTTAAAGTAAACTGGAAGGATTTTTATAGTAAAAAATAGTTGTTTTTTTGGTATTTAATTTTACATAAATTTCCGTAAATTTGTCTTTAGATTGGCGTTTGAAATTTGTTTATATCACCTTTATAAGTTTTTTTTAAATTATTTATATGAAATGAAGCCCTCCTTGAACTTAGGTGCTGGCTCCAATATTTTAAGATACTGTTACATAATGCAGCGAATATATACGGAAAGGCTTAGAGACGCAGAAAGTAAATTTGAAAAATGTATGCTGAGGAGCTAAACAACATAAAAAATGTGTCAAAATGAAGTTGTTATTGGAAAATGTTTATTCTGATGAGGCAAGTTATGGACCTGGCGTGTACTGAGGGTTGCATCCTTAAAGACCATTTCCTGATATAATTTTAATACAAAATATATCTTTCTTCAGCTTATATTTGTAATAGGAAACTGGAATTTTCACAAGTTGTTAATAAAGGTCTCCTACATTTACGGGAAAAAATTATGGTTAGCTTAACCCATTCTGCAGAACTGTATTTACTACAAAACGTGGTAAAATTTGCTTTATGAGAAAATATTTTTCTGCAAAAGTAGTGGACATTTTTCAAAACTATTATTTCATTGTTATCCGTATCTACCACCTGTAAAAATTTCATAAGCCTATCTTTAATAGATTCTGAGGATTAGATTCATACATTTAATATTACCAGGAAAGGACGCCATATCCGTTACACAGAACTAAATCAGATGTAAGCTCGGAGGTCAGATGAGAAATTTTGTCACTCGTTGAAGTAAACGATGTACGTCATAGCTTCGAGATGATTTCACAAGAAGTGGCATCCTAGTTTCCTTACTGAAAAGTCAAGTTTATTTATGTAATGGGTCCGGACAAAATTAATGAATAAATTAAAATGTTGTAAACGAAATGTCAGAATATTCTCAATTAACAACTTCAATCGTCACCAATTCAGTATATGGTTGAAAAATATTATGCATCTTCGTCATAGAATGAATTAAGTTTCGCGGGAAATCTTTGAAAGTATTACGATATTCTTTATGAAAAGCGTGCGACCGTAATATACATTGCAGTATAAATCAAAGAACTAACTTTTAGAAAAATATCACATTTTTCTAAAAAATAAAGAGGCAGGAAAATTTAGGTCTGAAGAGAAAAGTAAGTTAATATACAGAGAAGATAGAATTTAAGAAAACATGTCAACGGAAGGCATTGAATACGTTGTCAAAATGTGACTATACAGAACATTAAATATAATTCATAGTTCTTCTATTCGAACTTGGAGAACATTGAGAAAGGAAAAAAGAAAGAAGACCCGGTAAGAATGTGAAACCCTTGATAAAAAAAAATGAGAGCCATCTAATTTCTAGATTTCGTTTCAGCTATGCTCCTGAATTACCTTTATCGTTGAAATACCAGAACTTGAATACCAGAAATATCAATTGGCTGCATTCTTTAGTTTTTCAAAATTTATAAAAACGTAATTGTTTTGACTAGCCTCTAGTCGTTAATATTTACTTATCTAAAATTTGTATACATTGTTGAATTGATGTGTACACGAGCTTCAAATAATGACAAAGTTTCACGAAAACTCAAAAGTTTACTGGGCAAATGAGCTCCAATTTCGCATTTTCGGAAACTTAAAACTTATTTTCTCAAAAACGGCTCCAATTTTTTTTCTATAAACTTTTTGTACGGATACGCTATATGCACCTTTTAATACGACATAAAAGCAATATTGCTGTGTTCTTTTGTTGTTGTTTTTTCCAAAAATTACGCAAAAGTAATTTTTTGAAACCTATTTCACGCCGTTAATATTCACATTTCCAGCAATTTGTATACACTTGTGTTTTTCTTGGTGGAAGTGTTTTAAATGGTTTCTAATTAAGTTTTTTTTTGAAAACTTTGAAAAACTCTCTGAAAAGTTTCTGTGAAAATGAGCTTCAGTTTTCGCATTTATAATAACCTTCAAAACTTTTACTTCAAAACGGCTCCAAATTTTTCAACAAAAAGTTCCGTATAAGATAAGATTTTACTCTTCTATAATATTCCTAAAGTAATATTTCGCTCTTATAATTGGGATTAAAAATTGAGAAATTTTGTAAAAAGATATTCTTTGGGTGGTGATTGATGGCAGCTGACGAGAGGGTAAAAAAGACCAAAAAAGCTGACTCAGAGTAAAGAAATTAGAAAACTTACAAGTACGGGAAAGTCTGTGCCGTTTTAGTTTCCCATTGCATTAGAAAAAAATCTCTCTATACTATGTAAGCAGTACGTGAGAAAGCGAAAGTAAAGAGAATTTCAACAAAACATATGAAAAGACAATTTCATCAGGAACAAGTACTGAATCCTTAGACTCGCCATATCGTACATCGGATGTGAATATTCCGAAAATGTTCAATGGACAGGATACAGAGATACACCGGAAAACGGCACCAAAACCAACTGTTTCTGGATAAGATGGCCGCGCAAGCGAGGAAAAAGGACGCCAACGCCTACAACACTGGGTGTGCCGCAGGGCGTTTAGCGCGACGCAGCTCGGGGCGGGGGTGAGGGGCGGGGAGGTTCAACGCGGCAGCAGCGGAGAAAAGAGAGAGGCGGGGCGGACAGAAGCGGCGAGAATGGGACAGAGCGGAGTAGAATGGAACGGCGCGGGCATGGGATGGGGTGTGGAGGGTGAGGGGGCGGGGCGGTGCCCGAGCGGAAGCCCTGACGCCGCCGGTCCATTACCGGCCCGCGCGAACGCTCATTTGCCACCCACGCCGCCCCTCCCCTCCCCTCTCCCCTCCACCCCGCCGGCGGACGCGCAAAAACCAGACAGCGCCCGCCCAAGCCTCCACACGAGCGGCGTGGGGTTCGCAATAAATCGAACGATCCGTCGATGCACCGTACCCGTCGCTCGGCGTCGGGGATCGGTCTCCTCCCGCCCCGCCCCGCACCGCCCACGCCCCGCCCCGCACCGCCCCGCCCCGCCCCGCCCCGCCCCGCCCCGCCCCGCCCCGCCCCGCCCCGCCCCGCCCCGCCCCGCCCTGTCCTTTCCCCCTCCCCCGCCACACCACGACACCCCCTTCTCGGAACCCACCCCGCCGCGGACGTGCTACTGCCGGCGGCGTCGGCGACAGGTACATTCGCGATTTCGCTTGCATAGCGTAAGATGTCATCGGCCTTTTTTTCCCCCTTCTTCTTTGTCGTATCGGAAGCGGGAGCTTAGCCCATCAACTGTTGTCACTGCAGCGTCTCTGACCGGCAGGTTCGAGGTTCGAGTCCCGAGTAGCGGCAGGATTTTTGACACTAGCTTTTCAGCTAGGTCGAAGTCAGTCGCTGTCTGGAGGAGAATTCTAGCGGCTGGCTGCTCTAATCGGTAGTTTTCCGTGGTTTCTCCGATCAACACCAGGCATTCGCCGGAGCAGTATCCTAACAAACGGGCCACGATCTTCCCCTTTGTTGTCCTATCCTCACCCCCTTACACACACACACACACACACACACACACACACACACACATACACTAACATGCACTACACTACCACATATTCCGGGAGACCGGTCGGGGACTTAGAGCTTGTCCCGGCTGGGGCGGTGCCCCACTGGTGGGAGAGTTCTGGTTAGGGGAGAACCCCGCTAGCCGACGGTAGGTCGGCACTGGATCTCGCCATCCAGAAGAGGAAGATCACTGCCATCTCCCGAGAAAAAATCATGCACTACATTTACGGGACTAATTTACCTAAGCTGTTGACGCGCCCGGAATTACTAACCAACCCATCAAACAACCAATCTCCGTCGTCTTATTCTTTCCTTTTACTTTCAAACATTTACATTTGCATGCACTACACTACCATTCGTGTAGGGAGACCAGTAGAGACCTTAGAGCTTCTCTAGTCTAGGGTGGTGACACGCTGGGAGACATACCTACATGATAACATCAATCATTCAATCGTAGAAAGCACAGGCCTTCTCTGCACTACAATGAAAGCATCGTGTCTTAACAGCTTCGTACATCGGTTGATGTATTTGCTCCAGCGCACTTTACTACCATTGGCAGTGCAATGTAATGACTACTGTCCACTACATCGTTACTGTTCATGACACCTGTAGTTTCAATCTTTGTTCTGGTGTACGTCAACCGCACTCTACTTTTCTCTGCAGCTTCTACAGTAATCAACGACGTCACCTTCTCATTGTAATGTGTTTAGTCCTTAAAAAAAGATGCCACTATCTCCGTCATCATTGTATATTATTACGCCCGTAATTATCACTATTTCGCTGTTATGTGAGAGAAGGTGCAGGCTTTCTTGGCGTTGGTGTGTCATAACTAGGGAACGGATTTTCATGTAAATACATATTTTTACAGGGGCAAGATACCTGCATTCACTAATATTGTTTACACTTAACATGACATTCTGAACGAATTGGGACCATTTTTATTTTACATATTCTTACATAATGGTATGGTATAATTACATATTTTTACATATTGTATCTATTGCTACACATTTCGTTACATCTTAATATATTTATAGGTCGAAAATGAACATTTCACATGCGATGTTCGATATATATGTTACTTGAAAACTTTGTTACTGAAATACTTAAAAAAGAAAGAAAATGCGCTTGTAATAACACCGGACCATCGTTATTAGTACTATTCACTTGAGCGCCGGCTCCTCGTAAACTTTGTATAAAATACGAAAGTATATATTTCGGATGAAACTAGCGGATAATTGCTACTGTAGATGTAGAACATTCTTTCAGCCTCTCTGAGTCCATGTTAAGATCTGACAGGCAACGTACTCTGCACGGAAAACTCTTGAAGAATGGAATTTTAAATATTATAACGAATTTTTATTTCACATGTTTTCTATTTTTCGTACTAATTTTATAAAATATAAGTACATAAATATGTACATATTTTGCTTTTTTATTACAATAAATTCCGTTCCCTAGTCATGACCATGGTGTGTCACCGGTGGCAGCACATGTTTGCATAGCTGTCACTGACTCATCCCACTTTTTACCACATTAGGACAATGCAATGTTCACCACCATTTCTATCTTTGCCATTGCTAACGCCCATTTTACAGTGACTTCCATCTTCCATCGTAGTTTTAATCACCGTCCTAGTCTACATATATAGTCGACAATTGCACAGACCTTTTTGTACAATTTCCATGATCATCCGATGTTACATGCACCAGTTCCCACATTTAAACCTTTTCCGTGTAGCTCAGAAAGACACCACTATTGCCATCGTCAACTCAGATCATTTTATTCCACCCTTCTGTTTTTCATAAAATCGCTACCCAAGCAAATTTTCCCCCAACGATTTCATCTCCATGATACGTCGCCTTGCCCATGAGGTGGAACTGGCAGTGTATTACTACCCCCACTCCTTCACTTCCTCTGACGCCATCACCCCCGCGCTTTTCCCCCATCCTTCTCTTCGCCATCCGAAAGCCGAGGCAGTTGGAGCGCGGGGTAACGTGGCCATCCCCAGATAGCGCCCGGATAACTCGCCGCTCGCTCGCTAAATTGAATTCGCCTCCCGCGCCCGCGCCACCCCCGCCGCCCATTCCGCCCATGCCGCCCCCGCCTCCCCTGTCACTCCTGCCGCCCCCGTCGCCCCCGCCTCAGTCCGCCTCAGTCCGCCTCAGTCCGCCTCAGTCCGCCTCAGTCCGCCTCAGTCCGCCTCAGTCCGCCTCAGTCCGCCTCAGTCCGCCTCAGTCCGCCTCAGTCCGCCTCAGTCCGCCTCAGTCCGCCTCAGTCCGCCTCAGTCCGCCTCAGTCCGCCTCAATCCGCCTCAATCCGCCTCAATCCGCCTCAATCCGCCTCAATCCGCCTCAATCCGCCTCAGTCCGCCCCGGCCTTCCGTCATCGCTCGCTGCTTCTACCTTCCGCACCACCACACCCAGCGCACGGAACTTCCCCACCCCATCCACGCCACTGGTGCGTGGTCATCGCTAGCCACCGCCAACAGTCCACCTGCCACGCCCGTTCCCCCGGAAGACACCCAGCCCCGCCCCCAGCGACGACCTTTCCGCACCAACACCCCAGGGGCATGGAACTCCACTCCACCCACTTCCATTGATTCAATGATTCATTCATTGATTGGGTACGTGCAATGCTGTTGTCATTAGTCTCATCGTAAGTGTAGTGCATGATTTTTATCGCGGGAGGTGGCGGTGATCTTCCCCCGCTGGATGGAGATATCCAGCGCTGACCTACCATCGGCGTGCAGGGTTCTGACCAACCAGGCATCTCCCACCAGCGAGGTGGCCCGCTCAAGCCTGAACAAGATCGAAACTTCCAACCGGTCTCCAGGCATATGTGGTAGAGTAGTAAATGAACGTGTGTGTGAGCGGGGAGTATAGAAGAAGGAAGAGGAAGGAACGATCGCGCGCAATCTTGAGGTACTCCTCTGGTATTCGCCTGATGTTTCCCGGAGAAACTACTGACGGGAGCAGCCGGTCTCTACAATCCTTCCATGCAGCTGAATACGACCTAGCTATCTAGCTAGTGTAGAAAATCGTGCTACCAGCGAGATTCGAACCCAAGGGCATACCGATCAAAGGCACCCCAGTGGCCGCAAAATGATGCCCCGAGTCACCTAAGATCGCCACCGGCAGAGGCGCGGACCCACACGATCCCCAATGCAGCGCCTAACAATGCGCCACCGAGTAAATACGTTCTCCATGCGTTTAACGATATTCCCGTTCTACTCGCTCATAAGTTGTTTAACAGAGCGTTTCCAGCTCACGGAGGTTATTGTGCATCCAGTTTCGTTAAGAAATTCTACGACCTATTAACATAACTAGCGTACCCATGCGAGAACGCTCGCTTGTTGATTAAAACTACTAAGCGGGTCAACTACTAAGGTCATTAGTCCCGTAAGTATAGTTCATGTTTTCCATCGGGAGGTGGCGGTGATCTTCCCTCACTGGATGGCGAGATCCGGCGCCGAACTACCGTCGGCTAGTGGGGTTTCCTCAACAAGGTATCTCCCACCAGTGGGACACCGCCCTAGCCGGGACAAGCTCTAAGTTCCCGAGCGGAATATATGGTAGTGCAGTGCATGTTAGGGTAAGTGTGTGTGTGTGTGTGTGTGTAAGGATAGGACAAGGCAGAGGAAGGAAAGATCGTACGCGGTCTTTGCCCGTTTGGTAGGGTACGCCCCTCCCCTCCCCGCCTCTCCCCTCCCCACCCCTCCCCTCCCCGCCCATCCCCTCCCCGCCCATCGCCGCCCCTCCCCGCCCCCGCGAGCCGGTTGTCGGCGGTGCGCCCTCTCACCCGCGCGCTGCCGACACTCGCGGGGTGTCACTGCTTCTGCTGCTATCGGGCTGCGCGTGGAATTTTTGCGATATCTGCAATTTAACACACAGATGGTCTGGAAAGGGCGCCGCTCTACGTATCCGTGAGAAGTAATGATACAAGCGTAACTAGGGCGCCTAGAATGGTACATACTTTCTCATGTCGAGAAGGGTTGCGCAGTAATATAATGTTTCACTTCTCTTTCTCACACTACAACCAACACTTCCCAACCAACACTTCCCTGACCCAATCCATCACGGAAAATGCATATATATAAATCTGGAAATTCAACCAGATAAATGTCAATGAAAGCCTTAAATACTTTATGCCAATGAAAGCTTTCAAAGATTGTTTTTATCTATTTTTCGCGTCAGTAACAAACCCGCCAGAAAAAAAAAGCTGTGGTAACGTCAGCTCTGTACCAGAAACCACTTCATCTGCCGAAAGCAAGGAAAACACTCGGCATACTAGTTAACAATACCGCAGTCACTTATAAAACGTTACCTGTTCTCATTTATATTGTTTATTTAAAAAACGTCAATACAACAAAATACAACCAACGTTGGGAAGCTAACTATTTTTCCGTCTTCATAGATAGGTAATCCACATCACATGCAGGAATATGCTCAAGATACAATGGTATCTTGACGGAAAGAGATGGAGAGACAGGAGAGACGGGAGAGATAAGGATGGTGAAAGAAAGGGAGAGACGGGAGAGATAAGGATGGTGAAAGAAAGGGAGAGACGGGAGAGATAAGGATGGTGAAAGAAAAGGAGAGAGAAGGAGACGGAGGGAGGGGAAGCACAGAACTAAACCTGCCGGGTTCCGCTAATATTTTATCAAAGGATGCGGTCGCCGCGTTTTGGCACATTATTCATCGTTGCCACGCAACATTTTGCCATTTCATCGCTGGATACGTTTGGCACACATCGCTAAATAGCTATCCTAGTAGTGCAGACAGGATCAAATGCAAATAGAATGATAAAATAATATATTGTCAATATTTCTTATTTTTTCATACATTCTTCAAAACCACTTCTTTAAACACACAACTCAAGTTATTCTTGTCTTCTAAGAATTCAATGCAATAAGCTCGCTAATTTTCTCACTTAAGAAAATTATCTCACAAAACTTTAGAAGTTTCTCTGAAAAGACGGCTAACACTGTTTGTATAGACGTATTTTGTTCCATTCGAGCAAAGAAAGTAAAGAAGACATTAAGAGCTATTTGTAAGGTTTTATTTTTAAATGTTGTTCAAGCTTTACCCAAAATCCTCCTCTCCAAATTAAGTAAGCCGTTTCAAATTTGAGGGGTGGGGACATGGCCCACATTGATCGGAGAATAGCATTTGTGCTGAAACTAGTTCTAGAAAAATTAAATTGGCTGTTATTCTCTTGCAATAGTTACTCATAAAATATTCGTTTGGTACACTTCATATTTGAGATATCCTTAATGAAACTAACGAGTATTGAATTAGGGTAGATCATCCAAACTCCGCTGTTATAAAAAGCTGAGGAAAGTTGTCACATCTTAGAGCACGCACTATGTCACGTTTTTTGTCTGTTGTTCCTTAGTAATGAAAAAAGAACAGAACAGAAGACAAACAGGAAGGCCAAGGATGAAATTTGTGGAGGACATTAAAGGTTGATGCTCATAACAAAAGCGAAGAAATTAACTCCAACGAGGAAGTATTTTAAAGGTCATCGAGCTAACTTACCTCAAACAACTTTAAATTTATGGAGGAAAAGAACAAAAGAAATATTTGTAATTAAGAACACGTCATAATCCGAAATGTAGAAAATAGTGCAATTATTATTACATGGTCACTAGATTTTTCATATAGTACCTGACTTGGAATATTTGTGCATTTAAAAATATGTTTAATAGTTGGAATTGAGGATTCTGTATTTTTTATATTAAAGGTAGAGTTTACATATCTTGTAAAGTAACAAGAAATACTTCCTTTACACTTTTAAACAATGCTAATTTCATTAGTGTTTAGACAAGATTATGTGTTTTGGTTTACTTGAAGTGTTTGTTGAAGAGAGAATTTCGTCTTCTTACGAAATAAGCAACTTTATCTAGTCTTCGTGGAACCATATCTTCCAATTGCTGATTATTTCTTTCTCAGTATCTCCCTGCTCCATGTGTTATTTGTACAGTATACATGTACGTTACTAGAACCATTAATCGTCCATCAACTGTGGATATTTCCGTGTAGGATAGTCCTGAGATTGTTTTTATTAGGCCATTTTTATATAAATACATTATACTTTCATTTTTAAAACAAGCTTTCCCCGCATATATTGTCTCTTCGAATGTAGATTTATAGGCGTTGAAGAAAAGCATTTTCTTTTTAAAGGGAGATACCCTTTATGATGGCCTTCATGTATACTAAAAAATATTAAGTGGTATTTTGTTCTTCTTTACACCCGTTTATGTGGAAATATTTTTTCTTTAAAATTAATTTTGAGTTAAAAGTAATGTAAGAACAAAATTTAGAATTACCTATATTTTAAGAACAATTTTGTTTTACTTCTTTAGAAATTCTATGAAGAGGAAAGTGGCACTAAAAACTTGAAACAAATTATGTTGCAATTTATCAATAAATAACTAGAGAAATAAATTGTCAATACAAATAATTAGAACAATTAATTTAACAGATGGATTTTCGGATGGGTTAGAAAACTTGAATTTGATTCCGTTAAAATTCTATTACTTATTATAATGAGAAGGTGTTTGTCATTTCTGTACTTTCCATTTATGTGTCTGGGTTTGCGAGAATTCTCCTCAAATTCTAGAGCATCCCAACCCAATTTAACGTTCTTCCCTCTTCACTTCCCGCTTTACCCCCCCTTGCTCACTCTGCCAACATAATATAGTACCTTCCGTATCAGCAACCTCCGCGGCTCGATGCGTCGCTGTGTCTGGGTGCCGTACGGCGGCAGCGGTGGCGGCGGCGGAGGCGGCGCCGCGAAATTAGTGACGTCAGAGTATGCGCGTGCGCCGATGGTGATTGGCTATTTCCGCAGTTGCCGCGTAGAAACTTGTTTAACCGAGTGACGTACTCCGCCCCGCGTCGCGCCGTGCCGCGCCGTTTGGCGTTGAGAGAAGCGGGGCGCAGGGAACAGTGCAGCAACGCGTTGCGAGTAGAGAGGCGTAGGATGCAGAGCCGCATGGCGTTGCGAGTAGCGGGCGTAGGAGGCAGCGCCGCATGGCGTTGCGAGTAGCGGGCGTAGGAGGCAGCGCCGCATGGCGTTGCGAGTAGCGGGGTGTAGGAGGCAGCGCCGCATCGCGTTGCGAGTAGCGGGACGTAGGAAGCAGTGTCACATCGCGTTGCGAGTAGCGGGGTGTAGGAGGCAGCGCCGCATCGCGTTGCGAGTAGTCGGCCGTAGGAGGCAGCGCCGCATCGCGTTGCGAGTAGCGGGGCGTAGGAGGCAGCGTCGTATGACGTTGCGAGTAGCGGAGCGTAGGAGGCAGCGCCGCATCGCGTTGCGAGTAGCGGAGCATAGGAGGCAGCGCCGCATCGCGTTGCGAGTAGTGGGGCGTAGGAGGCAGCGCCGCATCGCGTTGCGAGTAGCGGGGCGTAGGAGGCAGCGCCACGCCGCTGCTGAGCGCATTGCATGCCGCTTGAAACGCCGTTATGCGCCTCGTAAAGACGCGCGGTTTATGCAACGTGTTTACGGCGCTCCGCAGATGCTTCGCACGCGTTTTACAACGAAGCAAGTTGTGTAATTGGGCTTTACGTACTGTGAGCGGCGGAAGTTTTAGTATAGTTTACATCTGACTGCTGACTTGGTACTTTCTGGCCATTATGTCGTAAGCAGAGACATTATGGTAATCGGGCGCCGGGAAATGGCAGATTTTCGGCAGAAAAACTCGTATTGCCGGGTCCTGGTAACGAAAAAATGGATACATAAAGTTCCTATATACAGTATATTACTTTCTCTCACCTGTTGTGTAGTCAGAATCCATGTTTTGTGGGTCCTTGATTACGAAAGTACTTTCTCTTGACAGGTCTAGAAGTGGTCAACGCTAGTACCATAACTGTTCAGCTGATTTTCTACGAAATTGATAATCCTTGATCGATTCTCGAGGCTCTGAATTTCAAACGGATGTTTAGATATTAGGAGGTATTTACATGAAAGCAGAAAAACATTTTCAAAATTTGCTATAAAATTTTTTTTTCCGGAGAGCGTAAAGAATGCTGGAAAGAATTACGCATATCTATTTTCGTTTAAATGACAGATTTTTACATTCTCGCCTTTACGTTGTAAGAAGAGAAAGTATTTTAATCGGGCACCGAAAACGGCGAATTTTCAACTGAAAAATTATTTTGATGGGACCTGGTAACAAAAAGTGGAAAAATCACTTTTTACTATTTACAGTTTCTCTATCCCATTATGTAGACAGAATCCATGTTTTGTGGGTTCTTGATACCGAAAAATCGATTGAAGGCAAAACGTTTGTCTGTCCCTATGTGGTGAAGGCAAGTGCCAAAACCATTCAGATAATTTATCAACTCTTTGACTATAACTTTATTTACATTATATTTCAATATATATTAATATTATTGTTATTGTTATTATTATTATTATTTATTGGGATGACTGTAAATCAATGTTATTTTAATGATTTCATTTATTTGCTTCCTCAATATAAACAAGAACAAGTAATAATTATGAGTACCTAAAATCGATATTCCTCTTAGTTTCGAGTGGATATTTGATTTTTGGAGATATTTACATGAAGACTCAACATTTTCAAAATTTTATCAAAAATGACTTAACATTGTTTTTAAACTTTGTTCACTGTGAGTGACGAGGAAGACAATGATGCAGTTTCATTCAAATCCGTAATTTTTTGAAAATTGCAAAGGTTCACTTTTTCGTCTTCTTTTGCAACTACAATATTTAAGATAGATATTTTTTCCTTAATAAAATGTGTTCTTTAAAGACATCTTGAAATAAGGCAGGTTTTTTTTTTTTTAAATTTGGGTGTTTTTGGCGTAATTGTGCATGATTTATAGGCCATTTTAAAATGTTTTAAACGATTTTTCTCAAAATTGGCTCTAAATGTTTTCTTTAAATTTTCACTACATACATTGAGATGCATACATTGAATCGGCGTCGAAATTGAACCACGCTATTATTTTAGAAACTACTGCAGATTGATGCCATCATGTGGCTTAATTGATTGATTGTGATTCCGGGTACGTCAACAACAATTGTCATTAGTCCCGTACGTGTAGTGCGTGTGTTTGCTCGGGAGGTGGTCTTGTCTTGCTGTATGAAATCCGGCGCCGACCTACCGCCGGCTATCGGGGTTTTCCGCAACCAGGTAT
Organism: Teleogryllus occipitalis; assembly: GCA_011170035.1. Classification (NCBI taxonomy): domain Eukaryota; kingdom Metazoa; phylum Arthropoda; class Insecta; order Orthoptera; family Gryllidae; genus Teleogryllus; species Teleogryllus occipitalis. The sequence goes on from BLKR01009553.1 coordinate 41,364, forward strand.
CTCCCAACGGCGGAGCATTGCCCCAGCCAAGACAAGCTCTAAGATCCCGACCGGTAGTCATGTGTGGTAGTGAAGTAAATGTTAGTGTAAATGTGTGTAATGGGTGAGGATAAGACAAGGAAGAGGAAGAAAAAACTTATTTTTCCAAAAAGTGGTTCAATATAGGCAACTCTCTCCTATGTATCAAAGGATGGTATAAAAAGTGAGATTAGTCACATTTTGGACAAACTCTCTGTATTTGTAAAAATTGCAAATTAAAAATAATCCAATAAAGAATGTGTTCATTTAGCATCACTAGTTCATTTCTAAATGCTGGTCCTGCGCACTAGCAAGAAACTTAAATAATTCATTAAAAAATGTTTCAACTGAATAACTATCCAGATTACATGATAACCACTAAGCAATTTGAAAAAGATTCAAATAGTGCATGAATTTCTTATCTCTTTCACGAAGAACGAATGATTTCAGTAATTTCTTTAATAAGTTAAATTGAGAATTTTTTTCTTTTGAGTTATTTAAGTAGTTGAAAACACCAGAGATTTGTATTTTGAATGTAGGTAATACGAGTAGCATTTATCTTTTATTCGCCTTTGACAATTTGAATAAAAACCTTCAATATCAGAAAAACTGAGCGAGCTATATTTAATAAATTCCCACCACACACATGTTTTACTCGTATTCCTCTTATTGCCTTTTAGTTATAACATTATACATATTCATCTCACTGCTGGCGTTTATTTTGTAAAAGACACACCCAACATAAAAAGTAACTCAAAACAATATTTTAAAACTAGTTTAGTTTCTACTTTAATAAAAACTACTACTCTGGCAAGATTCAACAATGTAAATGCAACACAACTATGCGTCTCCGAATATTCTCCCGCAATGCTGTTCAGCTTGCTACGTAGAATAAACAAACGAAATGCAAACAATGCTCACCGTACGTAATAAAAGAAAAGCGGAGCTCGGCGTATACACCTCGCCCCCACGCAGACTTTTGTTAATTGCGGCTAGCAACGAAAGCTTCCATGCCGCGTGCATGTAATCCCCATATGCGTGAACGGCGCGGGGCGGGCGGTGCATATAAAAAAGAAGTGTTGCTGGGCGATAAAAGTCGCTTTATGAGCGGCTGCTTCGACTCGGAGGCGTGGGTGGACGGCTGGGGTCGTTAGAAAGAGGTGAACGATGGACGAAGTAGACCTAGCATTTGCGGAAGGGGGTTCGTGATCGGAAAAGCGTATACGCTGTCTGGCGTTGAACGAGTTCGCCATTTACTGCCGCTTTCCCAGGGGCCATTATCTCGAATCCAAGGGGAGGGGGCAGGCGGGACTTTAAACAAGGGCGGGCCGATTATTATTACTAAGGGCTCTGGTTTGCAGTCTTTGAAATAGGATTTAGATCGATGGAGTAAACAGTAACATTTTTTACTATTGATTCCTTTAAACTTATGTTCATTTGGTAATGTAGTTTTGATTTTTATTAAAATTAATGGTTTCTAAAATTTGCTTCGAAGGGAAGTTAAAAAATGCATTTTCTGTTTATTTGAGAATTTCATTTCGTCATATTCTTTTCCCTCCATTCTACATCACAATGAACAACGAATGCACATTTTAAGTCGTCTATCGAGAGGAAGATATATTTTAATACTTATTAAAATTAAATAATAAACATTTTTGGTTATTGTGAAAATTGGATGAAATAAATTCCCTGTATTTCACTTAGCGTTGTCTACCAGAAACTATAGGAATGAATGAAATTATTCGCGGAGAATCTGGAGAACGAATGATAATTTATACTAATAATTGGAAAAGTAAAAGTGAAATTATTTTTGAGATATTGTATAAATTTTTCATTAGTATTGTATCGATTCAGCCATTTTTTGAGGCCTCTGCAATCTCCCATATTCCTCCTCCGCAAAATTTGGAATACATTTCTTTGTATTCTAAATACTTAATTGGAGTGGGTAATAATGAAATGAGCGCTGGAGCTGTGATAAAGGGTGTATAAGAAGTCTTGTAGTGACAAACACATGGGTGCCCAAATGGGAGAACGTTCTCGGGGTCCTGGATAAGTTTCATTCAAAACGTTTAAACAGATGGAATTAGACACGACTTTTTACATCATTCTCAGTCATGCCGCTAGAGTCGCTTGATCTGCAGCACTGCTCGATACGGTTGCGATAATGTGACAGCTTGTGGCAGGACCAAGAAAGATGCAAAATGTCATGCCGAATTCCACCTTTAGGATACTACCTACAGATGCCATATTAAAAAAACAACTATAGATGCTGATGTTTGGAATACTGGGTTCCATGGAATGGCCCCGTATGCACCCCGCCCCCCATCCAATTGGAAAGTAAATGTAATAATTGATTGGTACTGATTCCGCGAGCGTCAACTACTGAGGTAAATAGTCCCGTAAGGGCAGTGCATGGTTTTTGGTCCGGAGCTAGCGGTCTCCCCCCCCTGGATGGTGAGATCCGGCACCGACCTACCGTCGTACGTGGCGGGATTTTCCCCACACACGTATCACCACCAGCGGGGCACCACCCCACACGGAACAAGCTCTCAGCCTCCGACCGGTCTCCCGACATGCGTAGTAGTGAAGAGCGTGTTAGTGTGGGTGTAAAGGGTAAGGATAGGAGAAGGAAGAGGTAGGAAAGATCGTGCGCAGTCCGTGGCCCGTTTGTTAGGGTACTACTCCGGCATTTGCCTGGCGTTGACCGGAGAAACCACGAAAAACTACCGATCAGAGCAACCGGTCGCTAGAACTATCCTCCAGACAGCGGTTGAATTCGACCTAGCTGACAAGCTAGTGTCGAAAATCCTGCCGCCCGTCAGGACTCGAACCTAGGACCTCCCGGTCAGAGGCACTGCAGTGACATCAGTTGGACTGAGCCACCTCTCCCGGTATAAATCTAATAAGGCTAGAAAGTAAAAAGATGTTGAGACAAAAAGAACAAGCGAGTTTCGACCAACGAATTACAATACGGTCGGTCCCCTGAAGAACGGACAAATGAGCCAGGGAGGGGGAAGAAAAAAGGGCGAGCCCTTAGTAGAGAGCGTGCGCCTGAATAAATGAGGACCGCCAGAGGGCAGAAGAGCGTGTAGAGGCGGCTCTCGCGAACGACAGAGCATCAGTCCTGAAGGAAAACGGGGACAGCCTTGACGCAGACTCCCGAACTGGTAAATATTTGGATGACCTCTTTACTGCATCTCCCAACAACCAATATTTTGTTTAGGGATGCAGTTCAGAAGCGCAGAAAAGAGATAAAGAAGACGGAGCGCCTGTGCTTACATTTGGGGAGAGAGGAAAAACCAGAAAGTTTCAAAAAATTGCTTCACTATTCAATGAAGAGATTGAGTCAAAAGAGGAAAAAAGCATCCAAACAACATAACATCCAAATGACGGAAAACCGATTTTATTTAATTTTTTAAAATAAATCTCAATAGGTTCTCAAAATATTAGTTTTCCAAGATACATATTCCGGATAAAGTAATGGATGTCGTAATTAACATTTTTACTTAAATTTCTCCTTCAGATTCGTCGATTTTTTTTGTGTCACATTGTATGAGAATTCTTTCTCCTTCTGTTCTCCTTCGTTTAAAGGAAAAAATATTCCTTTCAGTATTTTTATGTTACTACGTTTTATGTATTTTAATATTTTACCTCGCTGTGCCAATGCAGATTAAAATGAACCATTGTAACATTAATCATTGAGACAAGTAGTTTACAAATTACAGGTATAGTACTGTGATGGATCATCATTCTTATTAATAGACTTGCAGAGAATGTAAATTCACTTATAATCAACATACTTATAAAAAATGGGAGTAGCTTCCTACACTTCCGCAATTAACTTGAGATTAAGTTGGAATGCTTCTCTCATTTTTGTTTTTCGTTGTGCCGGCAAGCGGTGCCCGGCGTGGGCGCCTGCTAGTCTAGATTCAGTGAGCGCAACCTCCACCGTTTAATGTCCTCTCACCTGTTAACTCCGCTAGGCAGAATTTGGCCTGGCGGACAATGTGTGTTTGTTATGTAGCTATTCTCACAGGAAAAATCCCGAGAGGGTAAAATACCCACTGGGAATTTTGCGTCAGAGAAATGTATGAAGTTTGTCGGTACTACTTCGAGCAATATTAAGCCATATAAGCAATCAACTATGTTCCAAGATCCGCTTAACAATATCGTCATTATAATTTGTAAAGCGACATGACCGACAAAATAGATTTGCAAATGTTAATATTGATTTTTCGATAAATTGGTGGTTCCCAATACAAATTATATTTGCTTGCATGCTTGCTTGCTTTTTAGTGATTTTGTTAACTACTGAGGTAATTAGTCCCGTACGTGTAGTGCATGTTTTTCATCGAAAGGTGATGGTGATCTTCCCTCACTGGATGGTGAGATCCGGCGCCGACCTACCGTCAACTAGCGGGGTTTTCCCTAACCAAGTATCTCCCAACAGCGGGGCACCGCCACAGCCAAGACAAGCTCTAAGTCCCCGACCGGTCGCTCCGCATGTGTGGTAGTCTAGAGCATGTTTAGAGTGCGTTTAAGTAAAAGGTGACTATAGGACAAGGAAGAGGAAGGAAAATCGCGCACGGTGCGTGGCCCGTTTGTTATGGTACTGCTCCGGCATTCGCCTGCTGTTGATCGGACAAACCAAGGAAAACTACCGATCAGAGCAGCCGGACACTATAATTCTCCTCCAGACAGTGGCTGAATTCGACCTAGCTGAAAAGCCAGTGACGAAAATCCTGCCGACTCGAACGTAGGTCCTCCCGGTCAGAGGCACTACAATGACGTCAGTTGATACATTGAGTCACCTCTCCCGGCACAAATTGTATTGCGCAGTTCTAACTTTCCTTACTACTGGATATAAAATGGCGGAATCGGCGGCGGCGCAAAGGAATACGCTACTCTGTGTATCTAGGGACTCCAGTGGCTGCTGGAAGGCGACGGACGGGGCGCGGGGCGGAAGCGGATACGCAAGGGCGGCGTGGGTGGGAAGGGGTGGGAGAGGGGGGAGGAGAGGGGGGAGCGCGGTCCGGAAGCGGGTCGCCCTCGTGACAAATGCGCAGCGCCGGGCGACTCTGGGCGACGTCGGCGGCAACGGGGCGAGCGGATTATCAGCCCGGAGGGGTTGTTTGGAAATGGAAATGAAAGGGTGAAGAGTGGTTCCTAGATGCCGAGAGGGTGGGGTTTGAATATAAGAATGGCCTGTAAGAAAAGGAAAGATATAATATTTCTAAAGATACGAATGTTCATTTCAGTAATGAAACTAAAGGTTATAGTACGATCAATATGTATTTAGATACTCACGTGGATAAAAATCATGACTCTGTGAGACTAGAAGAATTAAATGTAAGAGTAACTATATTCATAGAATGTGATGAATCAGCGATGTAATAAAAAAATAAGACGTATGGTGTAAAATAAGTCAAGAAAATATGGGAGAAGTTAAAATATTCTCTACGACAGTTCAGCGCTCTGAATCCGTTAGAAGCAAATTGAATTGAATTTGCCTTATTTTACGTGGCGAGACTCAGGCCATGAGGCCTGCTCTTCCGTCTGACCACGCAAATTCCGCTACGCTCCTTTCACCAACCATGGGAGAAAGAAGGTATTACTTGGGCGACGAAACAGGCGATTTGAATTTAGCTCAGAGGCGTCATTTAGGCTTGAGGATCTTTTACATGCAGTAAATTTACTAACATGGGGCAGCCGGCTTTACTTCCCCTCCGAAGGAAGGCGTACGAAGGATTTTTTCGCCTTTAAAAATCCACGGCTTCGATCGGGTTCGAACCCGCAAACTTGGGTGTAACAGTCCGATACGCTAACCGTTACACCATCGCTGCCGCAAAGCAAAATAGCCAAAGAAATTGCAATAACCATACGGTTCCAAAAACGGCAAAAAATGCACATTCAAGGTTCTAGAGTGATTAGAAGAGTATTTCCTTGGCATCATTACATTCGCTGAACTAATAATGAAGGAGTAAGATAATGAAAGTTCTTCAGAGTAAGGCATTTTCAGTCTTCTTTGCATTAACCGATCACCGTGAAAATTTTGGTATTTGAATTCAACTATTTCTTCTTCACAATAAACTTAAATTAAAATAATCATTAGGAAGAAGACGAAAGATATTTCGTTAGTGAACATTATTTTCTAATACAATGATTATTTTGAATCTCTTAGTCTTTCTTCTATGTTGGCCTTCATAGTGGTTTACAGAATATTAACAAAACGGGAATGATTTTGATGAGGTATTGATGTGAGAAAGTCCTATGAATGAATAGTAGCCATTATTTCTTACATATTTAAAACTCAATAATTACCGCAATATCTTTCAAGAAAATGTTTATAAAATATGTTAAGCACAGTACGAGTTTATTGTCCATTTACATTTTTCCACATAGGTGTTTTAACAGTCAAGCCATCCCAGTACCAGGATTTCGATACTAGCTTGTCAGCTAGGTCGGATTCCGTGGCTTCCTGGAGGAGAATTTTAGACGCCGACTGCACTGATCGGTAGTTTTCCGTTCTTTTTTTTTCGGTGAACACCAGGCGAATGCCGGAGCAGTACCCTAATAAACGGGCCACATCCCGCGCGCGATCTTTCCTTCCTATTCCTTTTCCTAATATCTCCCCTTCCTTACACACACTTACAATAACATTCACTACACTACCACACATTCTGGGAGACCGGTCGGAAGCTTAGAGCTTGTCCCGGTGGGTCGGTGCCCCACTGGTGGAAGATACTTACTTGGGGAAACCCTGCTTGCCGACGGCAGCTGGACGCTGGATCTCGCCATTCAGTGGGGGAAGATCATCACCACCTTCCGAGTAAAAACATGCGCTACACTTACGGGAGTAATGATCTAAGCATTGACGCCCTGAAATCACCAATCAATCAATAAATTAAGAACGAAGAAACATGTGGCATGTATCTATATTACTATCATTCTCAGCAAGTTAGTGTTAAAATATTTTCAGTTTTTGAAACAAAATCAAGACATGCTGAAGGGAAGTAGAGGATGATATCAGAGAAAAGGGGATGGAAGATATTAGCATGTGGTGGCAAGTATTACTAAGAATGAAGAAAGTTGGTAAAAATTGCAAGTGATGTTACAGGAAATCAGGAAATGGGGGAGAGTAACTATGGTGGTATCAGAGCTAGCCAGAAGACGTTAGATACTGGTATTCCATGGTTAAGATTATCAAGGAAGGAGGAAAAGTTTTAGAAAAGGAGAGCTATTGTGGTGACATACGAGAACGGGAGGGTGTACTTTTACTGGTGGAGAAAGAGAATGAGGGAAGGCGGTAGAAAATGGCAAGCCATGGTGGAGGATATCAGAGCCTGGGGTTGGGACGGAGAGAGTCGGAGGACGGCGGAGGAGGCGAGGCAGGGTGGCGGCCGTTGCCGCGCCCTGCAACTTTATTTATAGCCCAGTGGTCGGTCGGGGCGACGGCTTCGCAGCCGAGAAGATCCAGGCTGTATCACGTTTCGTGCTGGAAGGAGAAGAGGAGGGATCGCTGATGTTGGCAGGGCTGGTTGCCAATGGAAGGATTAGACGAGGGACGCTAGACCACCTGTGGACGTGGTGGTTGGCCTGAATTAAAGGGACGGCGTTAGAAATTAGAGGTGACGGTCAAATATATCTATGAATTACTACTATGTGAGGGTGACGGGAGGGACACGGAGAGGGAATTCTGCGTGTCTGGAGTAAATTAGGAGAGCCTAGCAGATGCAGGATGGCTCAGTTGGACCGGAGGAGCGGCGGTGTGGGCATGTAAAGTCAGTAGAGGTGAAGGAGGTATAATCGGGGAGGTGTAAATTACGTAAGTGGCGAAGGTGATAGAGGCTGCGAGAACAGTCGAGGTTGTAGTGAGGGTGGTAGAGGCGACGAGAGCGATAGAGGCAGCAAGGGAGGTAGAGGCGTTGGGAGCGGTAGAGTTAGAGAGAGCGATAGAGGCAGCGAGAGCGATAGAGGTAGCAAGGGCGGTAAGGCGGTGGGAGAGGTGCGAGAGTAGAGGTAGAAGAGAGCGGTACAAGCAGCGAGGGCGATAGAGATAGTAAGGGTTGTAGAGGCAGTGGAATCGGAAGAGGCGACGACAGCGGTGGAGGCAGCAAGGAAGGTAGAGGCGGTGCGATCGGTAGAGGCAGCGAGAGCAATTGAGGTAGCAAGGGCGGTAGATGTGGTGAGAGCGGTAGAGGCGGTGGGAGCGGTAGAGGCGGCGATAGAGGTAGAGTTGAAGAGAGCGGTACAAGCAGCGAGGGCGATAGAGATAGTAAGGGTTGTAGAGGCAGTGGAATCGGAAGAGGCGACGACAGCGGTGGAGGCAGCAAGGAAGGTAGAGGCGGTGCGATCGGTAGAGGCAGCGAGAGCAATTGAGGTAGCAAGGGCGGTAGATGTGGTGAGAGCGGTAGAGGCGGTGGGAGCGGTAGAGGCGGCGAGAGCGGTAGTTGGAGAGAGCTGGAGAGGTAGCGAGAGCGATAGAGGTAGCAAGAGTGGTAGAGGCAGTGGAATCGGCAGAGGCGACGAGAGCGTTGGAGGCAGCAAGGGAGGTAGAGGCGGTGGGATCTGTAGAGGCAGCGAGAGCAATTGAGGTAGCAAGGGCAGTAGAGGCGGTGAGAGCGGTAGAGGTGGCGAGAGCAGTGAAAGCGGCGAAAGCACGAGAGGAATCAATGGTGGAAGAGGCGTCGAGGGAGATAGAAGCGGTGAGGTTGGTTGAAGTGGAGAGGGTGGCAGAGGTGGCTGCTCTGACGAAGTGACTACGGCGTGGGTGGCGATGGTGGAAGCAAAAAGTTAGCCTACGAAGAGAAGGGAGTAAACTGATCGCATGGGCCTTTACTGCAGAGGAAACGAGCGGTGAGCAGAACGTGATGCATGTTGAGTGGAAGTTAACGTTTGATCGCTGGAGGATGCACAGTTTCTCCTCTATTAAGGCAGACCTTCCTTAAATCTTCAGAGATCGGGTTACTCCAATTTTCTTCTTCTGGCGGTCAACGAATCAATATTCTTTTACTACTGAGCTTCTACTGAGACAGCTTCATACCAAAGCAGATTCTGGGCGATGATGTCATTCATGAGAAATGTTAAAGATAATAAAATGGATTCTTATAGATAAATTGTACTAGTAGTGACAATAACTTTGTTTTATAATAATGATGATAATAATAATAATAATAATAATAATAATTATAATAATAATAATAATAATAATAACGCAATGTATATTTTGTCATACATTTTAAGAATGAAAAAATCATCTAACCAAATAACAGAATGAATTTTTTAGAGCGCACACTTCGTATTTGTTAGAAAAAAATATTGTTTTTTTTAATGAAGTAAATGCAAATTAAAGAAAGTAAATAACAGTTGCGAAGCAATATTTGCATAAATCATCAATTTTTAACTTATTTTACGAAGTAATGGTAAAGCTAAGAGATTGAAATTATGCATTCAGAAACAAGGTAATGCTGTTGTGTTAGGTGAAGAATTTCCCTTTTCTTACTCAAATTTTATACTTAGTTTTCTTATTTAAAAATAAAATAAGGCTTTCTTAGAATTTTTTGCGTCATTGCAATGTACCCTTTGTATATTAATAAATACAAAATTTATATTAATTTCGTTGAATTGAGTTTTTATTGAATTGATTACATTGAGTGAAAAATCGTTGTACAAGTAACTTCAATTTCATTAGTTTGTCAAGAAGGGAAAACGAAATAGTCACCTGATGTTGCTTGTAGACAGAGTACAGCGCTTTACAGGGTCAAACAAACCGCTATATCTAAAAACTATTTCACCTACAGTGCTCAATGCTACAACACCATAAAAGTTTCATTGAGATATGCGAGACTCGGAATATCAAATTTCATCAAATTTCAAGATAGACGCTTTCTTCATCATATTCATGCAATATTTCAACCTTATAAAGTACTGAAAAATTAGTATTTAATTGGTAATAATTTTTAATTATCTCCTCTGGTACTCAGAAACCTTACATTTGAGTGTTCATTAGTTAGTTGGAGCAACGTCAGAAAATATTGGAAAATGTATTAAAATGTTGACCCCTCGTAACTCTATAACCTTTTGGTACAGAAAAATCATATAAGCATGAAATTTGTAGATACATTTGCAATCTTTAAAATTTTACACAGCCATTTTTGCACTAAGACCAACAATTACAAAGAAATGTCAGAAAATTTCGTGTTTTTGGTGGGGGGGCTACTAATTTTTTCTTTAAGTATTTGGAGGTAGAAAACGTAGATAATTCTTTACAATATAGACATAAACAGTTTAAAAAAGATTCTACCTCAGCTTCTTTCAGCTCCACATCCACTGCAGTAATAGGGGATAGTAGAGTATTATGAATAGGAACATGAAAGTCCACTTTTCCGGTATCACGGGCCTACCAAAAAGGTTTATTGTACTATTTTAGCACTATTTTCTACTCTCCATAACTTTTTCTATATTACAAAGTATACGTGAAATGAAAAAGAGGCATTACAAACACTTTATTTCTGAACCCCAGGGGAAACGTCAGGCTATTAAAATCCTGTCAAGATCAACGACTGATTAAGATGGTAAGAAACTTTCAAAGATCCAAAAAGTACAGCTTTCTTCTCTAAGAGAAATTCGCAATTAACCCTGGCCTAATGTACTGTAGAGCCTGTCCATGTTTCTAAGTCTCGCCTCTAAAGAGATCTCTCCTCTGATCGAGATGGGATATTCTTCTCTCCCATACGTCATTTAAAGTTTTTACTTTTTTTTGACAAAATAAATCAAATATTTTCTTCCCTCAAGGTTCTTGGAATGACGTGATCGCAACTAATATTAAGTTAAAAAGAATGTAAAAATAATGTTTTTCTTGTTTAGGATGAAATTGGATAATACATTTTTTAGTAATTTGGCTTTATTTATTTGGATTTATTTTCGGTTATTATTTTGAGAAAAGCTTATCTTTTCTGAATAAATGAGGGAAGCATTTCAACCTAAACCGAACAAAGTTTAGCTTTAAAATACGTTTCCACCGCAATATTCATTTTGGAATGGTTTCCTTTAAACAAATAGCTGCAAGGTAAAACGCCCGGAGCGAGAGACAAGTCCTTTTGTTTCGTTGATGATCTGAAGATTAAAGTTCTCTCCAATCTTCCTCATTATTTTGGTGCTCTCTAGACTCCAAATGCAAAGCATCGAAAGGAAAGAGGCGAGGATCATATTTGACTTCAAGAACTTAAATGAAATTCTTTGGCCTTTCTACTGAATTGTGTATGCGTTACAACAACACTGAAGGTTTAGTATTGTTGCAATTAATGTCAATAATTCTATTTGGTTCAGAAGTACGTTTGAAATAGTTTTTAAAACTTTAGTTTCCATAAAACGAGACGTTTTAGGAAAAAATCTACATCTGTTTTTATTTTGCTTTAAACTTATAAATTTAGGTAATTAAACTAGTTATTAAAACCAAGAAACAATAATTAATATGCTAATATTTTCCTAAAGATTCTTGAAATACAATACCCATCACTCTCGTAGATGGTAAATCTAATAGATAAACATGACATACAAGTTTTATTCCTAAAGGATAAGTAAGCGGACTTTCTACTCTGTATATCTTTTATCAAAACTTCCCTACGAAGCTAAGACTTCCTTATCTCCGATGTGACACAGTCGGCCTTGGAACTACGTACGGTAGAGCAGACAGAGTTCAATTTTAGATCTATGCTGTTTTTAGTCCAATCAGTTGGCACATTTTACGTGGGAAAAGTTTATAAACATTTTTTGTTTGTGACAGACCATTATCTTCTATCCTTAAACCAGAAATATTAATACGCAAAAACCAGCAATAGCCAGCATCCGTCAGTAGCTCAAATTTCACGACACACACTCGGAAACAATGGGACTTTTGTTAAAGATATGATTTTACCTCATCGCACTCGCAGATTCCATGTTGATTTTTCAACAGCGTAATAATTTAAATCCAAAATAAGGACTAATATTAAAATGTGTTATTCTCAATTATTTAAAAGTGAAACGCTCATGATAATACATATCTCTGTGTACATTGAATAAATTTAATCCTCAATTTAATCCTTTCATTTACTTATCGCGTTGGTTTTAATTGTAGTACGCCAAAACACATATTTTGGGTAACATTCTTCGAGATATTTTATGAGATTGAGTTTGGACGACAAATGCAGAGACTAGATACACAATTATTTAAAAGTAAAAATGAAAATGTATCGTATAGTCTTCGAAAATGTTGGACAACATAAACATAAGCAAAAATTTGAAAAAGCCATCAATAAGTGAAGTATGTTAATTGCAGTTCATATTTTCATTAATGAAATTCATCCTTCATACTCTTTCTTCGTAATTGTTCACATTCACTTAAAAAGTTTATAAAATACTTCGGAGACTTCACTATACCCTTGTGCTGTTTTGAAGTTTCTGTAAGTTTGCTTTATCTCTTTTGTAACAAGGAAGTTCCTTGTTACGAACAACCCTATTCATACCATTAAAAAAAACTACGGACGGACAGACACAGACACACACAGACGTTTTGCCATCAATTGATATTTGCGAATCAATAACAACGAAACGTGAATTCTGTCTATCCAACGCGTTAGAAAATGTAATTAGCTGTGTATAGGAATGAGATTTATCATTTCTTTGTTACCAGGGACCAACAACAGGAGTTGTTCTTTCGAGGTATTCAGTACCTTCTCTTAACTATGTACTTAGGCAAGAAAGTAAAAATAACGTGATCATAAATCACTGAGAAAGTTTACTTGTTGGTCGTATTTCATAAGACATTAGTTCTGAGTTATTAAGTTTCTTAATTAAGGCTACACATAAGAAGCCTTCTACAAATTTTACCTCACAAAAACGAGAAAGGAAGCTCTGAATATCAACAAAAGTTGAGCTTCCAGTTGCGGTGAAATCTATCCCCGCTTACTATACCCCATTAGAATACACAAAGCAGATTCTCTCTCATGCGAGGAATAAAGTGGAAGTCGCAAAGATGAATGATTAATGCTGATGTCATGTCAGGCTTTGAACAAAATTTAACAGACCTTCAAAGGATATTCAAGTATCATGTATTGTTGCAAAAACCGATGGACGTTTTGGTGAAAATAAAACACAGTGAAAAGTGTGGCACAGATGCTTTTGTCGCTTTCAGTGGAGAAAATGCAGATAATCCTCTCGGAGTAGATGGATGATTTGTTAGCAACGGTCCAGAGAGGTTTCACGTGTAAACTCGAATGCGGACCAAGGTAAATTGGAAATTAAATAATGATCCTCCAGCAGGCAACGCTGTTATATGTGGGAACGAGGGCTATAGAAACAGAAACGGTAATCCGGAAGCATGGACTGTTCAACTTTTTTTTAGGATAGTTGAATGTCTTACCTAATTTGAAGGTCTAGTGAGGCAATCTTTGAATAAGCATTTCCAATTATAAACAATTTCCCCATCACCTGGACCCCACTATCACAACCCATAAAATACTTAGGACTTTGTCTGGACACAAAACTAACCTGGAAAACCCACATAGATATCTAAATTAAACAAGCCAGAAATAAATTATTCCAACTCCGGCCACTAATCAATAAACATAAATTCTTGTCATACAAAAGCAGTACAACAATATACAAAACAATCAGACCACTACTGCTTTATGTATGCCCCATATGGACAAACGCAGCCCCCACAAATGTCAATAAAATTCAAGTAATGGAAAATAAATTTTTAAGATTAATCACAAATACCCCCTGGTTCATAAGTAATAAACAACTTCATTCAGAATTAAACATCAATACAATAATAAACCAAATAACACAAATATCACACGTCTACCACAACCTAACAGACATACCAGCAGCATCCCATTACAAACTACCGAAAAATCCAACCCACACTCTAATAAAAAAAAATAGATTTCCTTTTGAAGCCTTCCTCCAAATTTTAGCCAACCATGATTCTTAACCCCGAGGTTCTCCCCTAGAGTATCCTCTCCAATGTATAGATTAAGTTAGCTTAGATATTTTAACTGGAATAAGTTTAAAAGTACATCTGTAAAGTAATTGTACTGAACGATGTAAACCTTCCAGAATTAATAAATGTGTAAATAAAAAAAAAACCATTTCAAATGAATCTAATTATCACAGATGTATATCGAGTTTGCTCTAGATTCATATAGAAACATTTACTGTTAAATATAAGATGTAGAAAATAAGTGAAAACTTTCTTAAAGTGGTCATAAAAATGAATTGTAACAAAAATATCAATGATATAACAGTGGTTAGCAGCAAACTTATCACATGCAAATTCTATTAATTTAAATTTCAACATAACCCCCTTAAATCAAAACTAATTATAAACGTGGCCTGGTTGTTCTTACTTTCATAGAATATGCTATTGTTTCTGAGGGTGTTTGGCAGAATTTCACATTCTCCTTCGCAGATAGGTCGTTATAAATAACAATAAATCTTTGTTTCTATTACTTGTCTCTTATGTCTCAATTCAGCTACCCTATGAGCAACGAATATACAATTTATCAGCCCTATTTTAAAGCGTTTTCAAATACCCCCTCAATCGCCCTCCGAGAGTTAATCGGCGCAAATCTGTAGTTCGTTCCTGTGCGTTTCTACACGGTTGAATGATTCCACTGTGAATTAGTAAATTTGTTTCGTGAAGTGTAAAAGTCCATAGAATCTGTTCGACAATTATTAATAATACCGTGTAAATGTACTAACAATCCAAACACTTTGTTATATTATGGCAGGGATACCATACTGGGCGGAATCCTGCCAATTGGATGCACAAAATGATGTCAACTTGCGGAAAGAAAATGCATTTGCGAGACTCCAGCTAATTGGCGGAATCCGTTGTTACTCGGGAGGATTTTGGGTGATGCGATGCTTTTTTTTGCTTTAGTCATGAATAGTACCCATCTTTCCCTAATACGTAATTATGAAATATTAATGTTTTCTGAATGGAATGCCCTACGCGCCAGTTTTAGTTCTGAACCTCTTACAAATGTGCAGTTATTATGAGATGTCAGCACCCGCATCTTAAGTTCTCATTAAACTGGAATGAACTCATGCTCATTCTTTTCTAAAAATTGTACAAATATTGATTACTTACGATGGGTAGGCATTATGCTAAAGAGTATTTAATTTCAAACATCTTTTGAAAGTACAGACATTTTGATATTACCAGCCCGTTGAGTCAGAGGCTTTTTTCATATCTCACCTTTTCTCACACATACTCATTTGGTGAAATTGGGCGGATTTTTTTATTCCTCCGATGGAGTATTTTTCCAGAACGAATCCGGCAACCCTGAATTGTGGTTACATTGCGCTCGCTATCCAACGAAGAAGTATGAATAACCTCAACATAATAACAACAATACACACACTTTATTTTGCAATGTATGTATTTAGGATTTTGGGTCGACAGTCTGCTTTGCCGCCCAGCTAAGAATGTCCCCCATGCCTGAGTCAAGTTTAATTCCCATGCTTGGGGTAAGAGCGACATGTGGTGAACATGTATTCCCTTCACCGTAACTAGCAAGATCCGTCTGCCTGAGATTTTCTTTGTCAAAGAGCTACAGAAACTGGGACGATTTTAAAGGAAAGGTTCCACTCTAATTTTGCTTTTTATTTATTTATTTTTATTTTTTAATCTTTTCGAAAAGAATCTGCATATTCAAAGATTGATAAGTGTTGGTCGCCACATATCTTCTACAAAACTTATTATACCAGTCCTTTGGATCAATTGAATCACAGGAGATCTATGATGCCATTAAATGGCAATTTTTCCCTTACGTTAAAGTTGGGATCCAAAGAATCATTCAGATGATTGCTACTTTTGCACTCTTCTACTAAGGGGCATGTCACTTAAGAAAATTAATACTATTTGCCGACCTGCAGTCCACTGTGATCAATTTCAAGTCACTATGTCGAATTCAGTCAATTATAATACACATTTCTCCACAATGATAGATCTCAAATTTACATCAAAAATTATAACTGAACTACACAAAATTGGCCAGAATGAATTTAATGATCTAGGGAGAGATAGAGTCTCTCCGAAAGTAAAGACAGA
Source organism: Teleogryllus occipitalis (assembly GCA_011170035.1). Classification (NCBI taxonomy): domain Eukaryota; kingdom Metazoa; phylum Arthropoda; class Insecta; order Orthoptera; family Gryllidae; genus Teleogryllus; species Teleogryllus occipitalis. The sequence goes on from BLKR01009553.1 coordinate 57,484, forward strand.
ATTGCTAGGCTCTAAGAGTGGTACTATCTCACAGAAAATGCGAAAGAGTGATTTCCCCACGATCATTTAACGCCATTCCAAAAATATTTCTCAATGGAAGAATGAATTGTTTTATAATTACGTATCTGGCTTATTTGAAGTCATGAATGTGATTCTCGTATCTGAAAAGTGGGCATCTAAATTAAACTTCAAAGCTGTTCTATTCCATAATGACACTCGCATTGCATTCCTGTTGTTTATGCTGCACATATAAAAGAATCATATGCTAACCTAGCTACTCATTATTTCAATTAATTATAACGAATGTTAATATCAAATGCGTGAAGCCTTAATAGTAATTGCCGTGTTAGCTGTACATCAGCAAAGCTACACGAAACACTGATGTTTCGTCTGTGAATTAGATTGTTGAGAGAGGGCATCTCATTTCAGAAAATGGGATGGCCTTCAACTCAGCCAATATAACCTAGGTAATTGAATATATTTAGCCCCAACCGCTTCTGGTGAATTGGGAAACGATATTACTTCCTCCTCTCAACTTGTATCTGCCTAACGTACCCTTATGGGCACGCTGTACAAAGTTGTAGATAGTTCAAACTTTCACCTTAAAATTTGCAGAAATGCAATTTGAACTTCATGTTGTTTTCATCACATCCTAAACGGTGACACCATGTGCATTTCAAAATTTTGAAGTAAAAAAGTGTAATACTTTTTTAAACTATTAAATGGTGTAATGAAATTTTTTAAACATATAATTCGGGCACATAAGGGTTAAACTTCGTCGCATTAAAAACATCATAGAATAAGATGAAAATAAATCAGCATATATTTATATAATCTAATTACGATATTTTCCAGAATGAATGATGATCAAAGGAGGGGTTTTTAGGAGTCCACTGATTTCCCAAATGTTTCAAGAAGAGGAATGATGTTCCATTAGGGAACGAAGAAAGGAAAACAGGCAGAGCAGCTTTCCGGGAAAACAAGCACAATTTCTGGAATAACGATAGGGCAGACAATTACAAGGAATTGGCAATGTCATTACTATCATTTCACTACAACATACAATGAAGTCTGTCTCTCAAATTACACTTTTTAATTCATCACTTAAATTTTCTTAAAAATAATGTTACGAACGATGAACATTATGAATGTTTTCATCGTGCCACGTTTTGAGTTTCGAAAGGAAGTTACGTAGGAATGTTGGATTATCCTCGCTCAAAATACTGCTGAACAATTTTTAGAGGTGACCCTAAAGCACTAAAACAAGAGGAAATCAAACAGGAAGTTGTCCTAATCAAGGTAAAATCCTATTCTATTAAAGAATGATGGTTAAATATTTTGTTGAATGAACTATTAGAAGTATTCATGAAACCGTATTCCAATTTGACGTTTCCCGCGGCATATTTGTGTCAGAAATATCTATCTCATAAGTGAATATTAGTTTGCGATCTAGGAAACCTAAGTTAAAATTTGTTTCATTGTTTAATTAAACATTCACATTCCATTTCTAAACTTAAAAAAGCTTTTAATTTGAAAAGTTTTCGTTTTCAAGATAATATTTTTGTCTTCTCACTAAAAAAAACATATTTAAGCTGTTTTTATCGTATTTCTTTTTATACAACCTGTATCCATTTCTGAAGTTGTAATTTGAACCTTGCGAAATCTCTCATTTGCATTTCGTATCTTTGAAAAAAGATAAATGTTGGCCATAAATGATTACAAAATTTTATTTAAAATGAAATTGTTTACTACATACATCATGTTGACCTATGTAATAAGTGAAAACAATATTCATTATGCAAGAAATAATAAAAAAAATATGCAAGTGTAAAAAATATCATATACATCTTATTAATTCCGCAGGGTACTTAATAAAAAGGTAGCTTGCTTGAAATTAAATAAATTTCAATTGCATATAATTCGTAGTTTTATTTCATGCTTATATGTTCCTTATATTTCGATACACTTGAGTGATAGTGGAAAATGAATTTAATACATAATAAATCAGTCATATGTAAAAACCTGTTTGAAAATTATAGGTTTCGCCCCGAGACTTTTCGAATCTTATTTGTGGAACACACAGTGCTTTATTGGAAAGATAGTAAAGCGCGTGGCTAGGAAATAATGCCGTGTGCGTGTTATCCAAGGTGACCGCAAGGATGACTCTGTGCGGACTACACGTAGCAGCGAAACACCCTTGCGCGAGCACTGGCCGCGAAGTAATTCAATTATTCCGAGAGGTTAATTTAATTTGAGTCAATTTCGAGACATTATTGCATTTCCATGTTTGCTCACTAGAGAAATATTACTCCGATGTTAATGAATGGAAGGGCTGCTGAGGTAGAGAATCAATTTTCCAAAAATATATCATCGTTTGTAAAAATTCCTTAGCTAGATGTAAATCTAATTCACTGAGTATTGATGAAAACACTTTGCGTTTTCATACTCTTTATGGTTCCATTCAGCTTTTTAAATGTCTAAGACGATGAGATAATTTAATTTTTTCATTGTTTGATTGTCTGTGTCATGCACTCAATACGTTTTTGAGCTTACGTTTTAAGGTTTAACATAAGGTCTCCAACTTATTTGCATTCTATTTTTTTAAATGTTATTTTAATTTTTAATATATGGGTAAATGTGTAACAGATAATTAAATGTTAAAGCCAATGTTGCAGTTTACAAATCATAATAATCGGATAAATTTATATTTTTTCAGGAATAAAACTACTTGCTCACGAAAGTAACCATGTTGGTCACGTACTGTTTACAAATATTTTGTGAGGTTTTTGAACGAACATTAATCACGTTTCATACGGTGTTGTATCAACATAAACAGGAGCATTCCCAAGCGATAAGAAACCGACGCGGTTTAGCTCTTTCCGTCAAATGTTTCCTATCAGTATGTTAATGAAGTGATAGAAGGCAAAGTATGTTTAAGCCGGTTTTTATCCTTTCTAACTTACATGATTGAGTATTCAATGTATTTGAAACAAGAAATGGAATTTTAACGGGTAAAATGTCATTCTATATTTACATTTAGGTCCCTAGCTTGAACACCGAACAAGAAGGATCACTTCTTTCAGAAACTACTGGTGCTAAAACAGCACGTACTTTCTCGCCATTAGTAATGGAAATTAAATACTTTCAAGTGAAAATTAAATAGTTTCAAGCAATAGATTTTTTTATTCAAAACTTTAAATGAAAATATATTTCTTGCATTGAATTCATGTATAAGGTATGCAGTGTATTCGCAAACGTATGGAATGAATTTTTTAGCCTTACAATATTCTTCGTAAGTCGTACGCGAGAAAATAAAATAATTAAAAGATAATAAATAAAACGATACTAATAGCGTTGGGAAACATATGCAAATAGATCGAAAAATATAATAGTAATTATTAAACACTATGGTATTGTAATATTTTATAAATATAAAAGTATTAGTGAATATTGCCGCGAACGAAAGGTAGCTGTCATTGTCGTTTTCTTTTATCAGTGTGGCGTTACAACAAACAACAATGACCACTCATCCATTCGTTTTCACATTTAACACAATTAAAGGAGGAGTATTCTAGAGGCCAGCTGCTCTGATAGGTAGTTTTTCGTGGTTTCTCCGATCAAATTCAGGCGAATGCCGGAGCAGTTCTCTAACAAACGGGCGACAAACGGCGCACGATCTTTCCTTCCTCTTCTTTGTCCTATCCTCACACACTCACACACGATCATGCACTTCACTACCACACATGCCAGGAGGCCGGTCGGGAGCTTAGAGCTTGTTCCGGCTGGGGCGGTGCCCCCCTGGTGAGGAAAACTGGAGTACCTGGTGAGAATACCTGGTTGTGAAAACCTCGCTAGCCGACGGTAGGTCGGCACTGGATCTCCCCATCCAGCGGGAGAAAGATCACCGCCACCTCCAGAGGAAAACATACACTACACTTATGAGACTAATGACCTCAGTAGTTGACGTGCCCGGAATCACTAACAACCAAACTGGTCTCGCTATTCAGAGGGGGAAAATCACCGCCATCTCCAGAGAAAATACATGCACTCCACTTACGGGACTAATGACCAAAGCAATTGACGCGCCCGAAGACACGAAAAAATCAATCAATCAACTAACAACCAATAAAACAACCAACAATTAAAGGCCTCAATTTAAAATGAAATAACATAAATATAACATAAACATAATATGTTTGTATTTGGAGTCGTTGGGTCGGTAGACCGACTTCGCCGGCCAGCTACCTGCGTTCCCCGTGCCTGGGCCTAGTTAAATTCCTCTGCTTGGGGTAAACGTGACATGAGGCGAAATGACTTATTCTCTTCACCGTAACTGACAAGATCCTCCTGCTTGAGCTTTTCTTCGTCACACAGTTACTGTAACTGAGACGATTTTCATGGAAAGCTACAACTATTTTTGCCTCGACCAGGAATCGAATCGGTACCACAGCAAGGGAAGCTAGTACGCTGCCCAGGAGCCATCCCAGAGGCTTAAATACGACAAATAATGATAAAATGAAATAAGTAATAATATACAAATTCTAATTTACATAGCATCTAACTGCCTCACAACATTTCTCAAATTACGATCACGAAGCGTAGGATTTTCAGAGCGAGCGATTGAATTTGACGCTCAAATACTGAAAAAATACTCATAAAATTCGAAAAATTAACAAGACCTTTGAAGATATGTTTTTGATAAACACATTTTATTAAGAAAAAATTGTATCTTCGAAATTGTAATTGTAGGAAGACGCGGAAAAATCATTGAATTTTTTTCAATGTTTCGAAAAATTACGGTTTTCAACCAACATGAGACCAGCGCAATTCTCTCAAACATTCTTTAGACTATCCAAAAACAAAATTTATTCAAAATCGATGGTGCAAGTTTTTAATTTTCAAAAGTGTCCGAGGAGCTTTATGTCAAGTACCCAAAACTGAAATATCGGTTTCAAATTGCAGGGCTCGCGACATCAGCCAGATCGATTGGGGAATGTCAATTTTAGAAAAAATCAACTGAACGGTTTAGCAATTATCGTTCTTCATATAGGGACAGACGTTCTGCCGTCATTCGATTTTTCGATATCAAGGACCCACAAAATATCGATTCTGGCTACACCACGTGTATAAGGATTTTTTTCTAAATTTAGCAACTAGATTTATCTACTTTTTCATTACCATAACCCTGTAATAAGAGTTTTTCTGCCGAAAATTCTCCTTTTTTTTCACGCAGCATTACATAACTTTCTCTGCTTAAGAAGTTCCTTCTTTAGCGCGAGAAAGTAAAAATTACTCCACATATTTCCAACCTAGAACCTCTAAAAAATATCTCGTCTGGTTTTACTTATTTAATTTGTTAGTATAAATATCAATAACAAATTTTCGAAGGCTTTTGATAATCGAAGTTTACTATCGGTATGCAAAATATAAGTAAATCTTAACATTTGTTCTTGAGGTGGCCGAAAAACTGAACATAGTAATCCAGACTTTTCTTCTTTAAAAACATGAAATGTCGATGAATTTGTTCTACAGATTATCAAGTCTATATATTTTGTAGTATAATATTTTCGCTCTTATTATTGAAAATCATAACCATTAAAACAATATATATTTGGCAATACATATTAAACAGATTTGTTGCGCATTTTACAACATAAAATTGTCATTCAATTTGGTTTGTCATGATTTGTTTTTGAAATTATTTATTGTACTTTACATAATGTACTATTAGAAGAATTGTGGGAGAGTTATCGTATAATTTTATTGGTGAAAAAACCCTCAAACGCTGTTAGCTTTGCAATATCGATGGAGCATGTACGTGCTTTCGCCCAATACCAATATCTGCGCTTCACATGAAATATGTCATGTTGAAAAACACGACGAACCCTGCGCATTGCCGCACGGCTCATGAGCCCTTCCGGTTTTTATGGCCCCCGACGGAACGCTAGAGGGCGCTAGCCAACTCAAATCGTGGGCTCCGGCTGCGTTTGCTTTTTGCAGCCAGCAAGGCAGTGAACTGGGCCCAGGGAGACCGAAGGAACTGCCGGGACAAAAACGGTAAAGCGACATTTCAAAATGTCTTTCTTTTTCTAAGTCTCCTTCCTCACTTTTCTGTTAGTTTTTTTTTGTGCTTTCCTTCTGTTACCCCTTCTCTTCTTTTCTTACCTTTTACTTTCTCTACGTTTTCGTAGAAAGAAGAAAGTATTGTAAGGCTCCGGCGCAAATCGGTGATTTTTCGACAAAAACTTCTTATTGTCGGCTCATGGTGACGAAAAAGTGGATAAATCTTGTTCGTAAATTATATACTTGTATAGTAAATCACTTCCTTTAACACATTATGTAGTCAGAATCCATGTTTTGTCGGATCTTGATACCGAAAAATTGATTGACGGCAAACGTCTGTGTCCGTCCATCTCTGGTCAACGTTAACTCCTAAACTGTTCAGACGATTTACTCCAAAATTGAGATCACCTCATCAATCTAGTCTAACTTCAGGCCTTGTGAGTTTGGAACGAATTTTTGAGCTACTTTTGATAAAGCTATAATATTTTCTATATTTTCACAAAAATTAGTCAAACTTTTTGTAATAAACTTGGTCCTCATATGCAGTTAAGAACGCTTAAAAAATCTCGCAGGTCTCATTTTCATTGAGATCTTTGTATTAACGATATTTGGAAAAGCTAAAAAATGTTTTTGGTGTCTTCTTAAAACTGCAATAATGAAAATAGAGATTTTTTCTTTACGAATTCTATTGTTTAAAGAATATTTTTAAAATAAGATGTACATTTTTTCGAAAGTATGAGTAGCTTTTGAATAATTTTAACATGTATGAGTAGCTTACTAACAGTCACTGTTCGAACCCTCTGGTAGCACGCTTTTTAGTGTAGTAACTTTTAGTGTTAATCGACTGTTCTTAATTATACCACTAGAGCCATCCAAAGCGCCAAACGGTTATATGAGAATATTTTTCTATTAGAAAAAGCAAACCCGTTAGATCTTATCTACAATGCCTTAGCGATCTCAGCTAAGTCGACACCTGACATTCAGGAATGGAAAAAAATTGCTTTTGTTTCGTTTAGAATGTTTATATTTATAAAAAAATAAAATTCGCAAATTATATTACACAATGTCAATCAACAATGAAAAAGGACCGAGATCCCCAATTGAGGACCATGGCAGTTAATGGGTGAAGGACCAATTTTCATTGATCATTCAATTTTCAAAAATTCCATAAGTTAGAAATAATGTGATATACCACTAGCTTATAAACGCCGAGAAATTGATTATAACCGTATATAACCATGGTGAGATAACCATTCCGATGGTGAGATAGCCGTGACGGTGCGTTGACCTGTTGACTCAAAGAATCTTAGTTCAAATCTCTGCGCAGCGTAATTTTTTTTTTTTCTTTTTGGAAACACTCTTGCATGTTTATATAATAGTGTATATATATAAGGATTTCTTAACAACTTTTTTAAAGTTTTCAGTTCACTTTCATAGTACTCGCCCTTCGTCCATTTTTTTTCCTTGTCCATTCTATTAATTGCAGAGATTTATATAAAATAAAGTATGATAAATGTTTTACTCGTTTGCAGCTCTTGAAAAAACACAATTATGAAAAGAAAATGTACTTCTGGAAATTTCATGGAAGAGGACACTGGGAGAGGCAGCTCAGGGCATCAACTGACGTCACTTTTTGACACTGGCTTGTCAACTAGATCGAATTCAGTCGCTGTCTGGAGGAGAATTCAAGCGATTGACTGCCCTGATTGGTAGTTTTCGATGGTTTCTCCGATCAACACCAGGCAAATGCCGGAGCAGCACCCTAACAAACGGACCACGGACTTTGCGCGATCTTTCCTTCATCTTCCTTGTCCTATCCTCACCCTTTTCATACACACACTACCATACATCCCCGAAGACTGGTCGGGAGCTTAGAGTTTCTCCCGATTGGGGCAGTGCCCCGCTGGTCAGAGATACCTGGTAGGGGAAAACCCTGCGTGTCGACGGAAGGTCGGCGCCGGATCTCGCCATCCAGCGGAGAAGACCACCGCCCCAGGAAATACATGCACCACACTTACGGAACTAATGACCTGAGCAGTTGACGCGCCCAGAATCACTAGCAATCAATCATCAATCATCATGGAAGAAGACACTGCAAACTGATATTATTTTGTTTCTAACTTAAAAGGTGAATTGAAAATATTGCTACAAAGGATCATTAATGTTTAGTGATGTGAAAAACTTTGGAAGGAACCTACTGATTTCCTCATCAATGACACATGTAATACATTTTCATTTTACATTTTTGTGTTTACAAAGTTAGTCGGGAAATTATATAAGGAATCGCCCCCACGGATTTATCGGAGCCGTTTCGGCTCACTGTGCGGCCAATTCTCACTGTCGGTCAGAGAGGAGCGGCGGGGCGGAATGGAACAAGGCGGGGCGCGCGGGGGCGGACGGGAAAAGGCAGGGCTCGCCCACTTTTACGCCCGCCCGCCCCGCCCTCTGTCGATATCGCCGATGGACACCGCGATAACGCCGCCGGCGGCGCCGCAAATGGCGTTCGTCGAGCGTAGTGCTCTCTGGCGAGAGCGGAGGCGATGGTGGCGCGGCGACGGCAAAGCTGGCGATGGTCCCGCGCGATGGCACGCCAGCTGATGTGGGAATATATCGTAAAAGGTGGCAAATGTCATATGTGGGGCTTAGAGCACAAAGGGTATTAGTGCTCTAAATGTGATATTGAGAAAATCGAGTTCAAAGGTGATTGTAGAAAATTGTATGGAAGGCATTCGCGTAACACCGCTAGAACGCGGCAATTGTTTGCTCTTTTGGAATAGCATTTGTTCAGGAAGTAAAATGAGGTTTTGATTTACGCTCGTCTCCTAATTGAAAATTTCCCAAAAATGCACCCATATAAGGATGATATTAAGAATTATGAGTGTGAATCATTAAACAAATATATGATCCCTTCTTTGTTGTGTATGTCATGAATATCAGAGCCTGTTGATGACAATTAATAGAAATTGTTGAAATGTTTTTTAAAAATCTGAATAAAAATAAATAATGCCAAAATTTCTCATTGTCTTGTATTCGTAAATTAAGACAACGAAAAAAATGGGATAATATTTTTTTTATTTAATGGTTAATACATAAGCTTGGCCAAAAATAAACACTTAGGTTATGAGTGTGATGTGAACGATGATAAAAATGGCGAGGATGATGAGTATGGTGACAATGACGAGATGACCAAACTCGGTAGCCAAGGCTGCAAAGGCGGACGCGTCTTAACAGATTATGCCCGAGAGGTCGTGGGGTTGAATCTCTCCACGGGCATATTTGATAAGTACGTTGTGGCATGAGTTCGGGCTTCTCCGCGCCACCATGAATCGTCTAACAAAATAATTCTGTCTCTTTGCTCTCCCTTCTCCATCGCATGCGCGAGAGGGCTCTCGTAACGGCCAGCGGAAGGAAGTTTCACGAACAGTCAACAGGTCTACGAACTGCAACAAGTGCGCCACGCCCACCGTATCTCCGTAGCCTCTAAGAAGGCTGTAGTTGGTTGGTTGATTAGTGATTCCCGGCGCGTCAACAGCTTAAGTCGTAAGTTCCGTAAGTGTAGTGCATTTTTTTCTCGGGATATGGCGGTGATCTTCCCCGCTGGATGGCGAGATCCGGCGCCGACCTACCGTTGGCTAGCGGGGTTTCCCCCTAACCAGGACTCTCCCACCAGCGGGGCACCGCCCCAGCCGGGTCAAGCTCTAAGCTCCCGACCGGTCTCCCGGAATATGTGGTAGTGTAGTGCATGTTAGTGTAAGTGTGTGTGTAAGGGGAGAGGATAGGACAAGGAAGAGGAAGGAAAGATTGCGCGCGGTCCGTGGCCCGTTTGGTAGGGTACTGCGCCGGCATTCGCCTGGTGTTGATCGGAGAAACAACGGAAAACGTCGCAAATCCTGCCACCGTCGGGACTCGAACTTGGGACCTCCCGGTCAGAGGAAGAAGGTTTGAATAAAGGTCTGTTGGCTGGAGTGCCAAGTGGGCGCACACCCCAAATACCCAAAGGGACACCACGGACATGAAGAGCTGGCGTAGGTCCCCAGGATGATAATCCTAGCATTCCAGGGGGATTGAAGAAACCCATCTATTATTGTAATTTGATGGCTTTGAAATATTTTTAGGAGCCTAAAAATTCTTGATAATCTCTCGTGAGTTTTTGAATAAAATATTATGCAACTTGCCAAAAGTGTTAGTTATAATGTGAGTTATGACAGCATATTTTCTGTGGGTAAAAAGTTCCATTATAATCTATTCATCAAAAACCGAACATTCACAGTACATTTTGAAACATGTATATTATTTGAAGTCTTAGTAGAATACAGAGTGATTAAGTCTTCGTTGCTCAACGACAAAGAGTATCGAATTTTGGCAAATTCAGTCGATATATTACATATGGAATTAAGTCCCTTCGCATTTTCAAGAAGAACTGAATCACCCTGTATAGGTCAATCACTGTTGTGATGCAATACATTGCTCGTTATCTTAATAACGTCCATATTCCACATCAAAATATATCAGGGTTTTGTCATTAAATATAAATATTGATGTGAGACAGTCGATTATTTTTTCTTTTCTGGATCCAAAAATTGAACAATATTTTTAGTTTAAATGAATTCTTTTGTGAATTATTTTTTTCATAATTTTGTTAACATAAATCATGCCAAGAGTGCGTTTGGAGGTGTCTGAGAGAAAGGCGCTGCTTGGAACCGGGAACCGGCCGAGAATATTTTGGACTTAGCCTACCAGCGTTCCAACATCGTCACCGATAAGTAGACGTGTTCACTTTCGCTTTATGCCAGTGTGTTTTGTTTTGTTTTTTTGGTGAAAATAATGAGATCGGATCAAGCCAGTTAACTTTGGGATACTGGAGGATTGTTCGGCAGCGAGATTATTTCACAGTAGCTTCTGAGTGAGGGCGTGTAGTATGGCGACATCATTCGTGCTGCCACAACCGGTAAAGTTAATGTAGGAAGAGTAGACCACAGACAAACAATTTTATAGTGACTGATTAAGCTTTAGCAATTGGGAGTCTGCCTTTTTCTTAGAATGTGGAATAAAGTGGTTAAGAAGATTCATCTCAGTTATTTTCATTGTAAATGATAGTTTTTAGTTGTTGCATGTTGAACAGTGGACGTAAAATTTGTTAAATTAGTTGTCTTTACTTGTCAGAGGTATGAAAGGTTATTGTTGCAAGTCAGAGCCTTTTGTTAATCCTTATCAAGCTTCCACTATATTGTGAAACCAATTTTGGGGTTTGATATCACTTGTATTTACAGTAAGTGTGGTGATCAGTAATTGGAATCACATATTAATAATTATCAAGCTTCCACTATATTGTGAAACCAACTTTGGGGTTTGGTATCATTTGTATTTACAGGAAGTGTGGTGATCAGTAATTGAAATCACATGTTAATCATTATCAAGCGTTCACTATATTGTGAAACCAATTTTGGGTTTGATATCACGCGTAATTATAGTAAGTGTATGGTGATCAGGAATTAGAATTCCATATGAACGATTCTAATGCTTTCACTATATTGTGAAACAAGTTTTTGGTGGAGACAAATGTGAAAGGAGTCATGGTGCATAGAATCCAGGATAATATTTGCAATTTTTTTTTAAAGAGTGAATATATATTTAATTTGTATACAATCCAGTGTATGAGTATGACTGATAACCTATTAATCAAGATCCCAAAGCCCAGAGATTAGACAGGTTCATTGGCTCAAGTTTGGAATGAGCATAAGATATTTTAGGCATAACAGAAAGTTAAGCTGTAGTGTGTACACATCCTGGAATATAGAGGGATAGGTGTACGGTTACAGTACCAACAGCGACTTCCATTCTCTTTACAACGAGTGAAAGAGAGTTTGAATATACCATAAGTCTTAGATTATACATTAGGTTAAAAAATAACCTTCAACAAAAAATACTGATGGTTCCAAGCTCCTTTGAAAAATTTATAAAATTAAAACTTTGTTAAAGTCATCGTTTTGGCTTGTAGCCTTCTCTATGTCTCTTCAAAAATGCAATCGATTTATATCAACTAAAGCGTTAAACATAAATCGTCAACAAATTTTCCTACACAAATATATTTAGAAATATCAACATTTATCTGGACACGCAACATTGCCCTCAATATTGAAATATAGCTCTAATGTGATGGAGATTTGTATGTTTTTACATTTATTGTTAAAATAACCAAGTACAATTTCTTCTGAAACTTTTCTTATTTTCCTGTTATTTCTCCATTTGCACGAACATTCCGTCTCTTTTTCATCAAACATTTCAAATAAGTTGAAATCACAGTGACCTAAAGGTGGCCCTCAGAAGACTGCCTGCCGCTTACTGTAGAAATTCGTCCTTCACGGCATAGGCGTGCACGCCAAGAAATTTTGTTTAAAAGTAAAGTTTTTTGTATGACACGGGGTTTATCTGAGCTTTATTCACTCGGGAGAATTACTACCCTCATGCTGTCGCGCTCGGGTCCTTACTGTTCTCCCTCGTGAATTAAGCTGTCCTTAAATTCCTTGTTATATAAATAACTATTATAACATTTATAAGTGGATACATATATGTATAACCAGAGGACGGATTTTTATGTAATTATATATTTTTTGTCTTTCTAATTATGGAACTGAAAATTATAATCTTGAAGAATCGCCACTGTTCTAAGACAATATCGAATGTTTTCCTCGTTTTTTTACATATTTAGTAGTTTTTTACATATTTTGCTATTTTCACAATATTTTTATTCTATGAATTTTCTTCAATTTTATTACATTTTTTTCATGAAAAGAAGTATTTAAAAAATCTGCATTTTTCCTGCATTACTATTCCATGCTGTCTACTCCAGGTACACTACCTGAAGAGGCGGTCGCATGTTCTTACAGTTATGTCAGTACGCATCAGCGATTGAGATCATTTTCACCACTAGGTGTGAAAAGTATCACTGATACCACGTTTTGTGACCTGCGACCTTTAACTTTAATTTCCGAAAAACTTTGGCGATAGCTGACGTTAAACATTTACATGAGAATGATGCACGCTGCAGTGATTCTTTGCTGGTCATAGATACCGCCAGTTTTTATGATGCGTTTGTATGACTGCTTAACTACTTTCCTGGTCAATAACCAGTGAAGCTTTTACTACTGACGGAGAAGTAGTGTGGTGCAAAGTGTGCATCAACTTGTGCCCTCCGAATGATTTTTAAATCGTTAGTATTATTTTAAATATTTGTTTTGGAATTTTTTGTAAGTGTAATTTCGTATCACATAAATGTTTTATAATTACAGTATTTTAATATGACATATTATATTAGAGTTCATTTTTTTACATATTCTTACTGTTTTCTTTGCATATTTATGTACATATTTTGACGTTTCATACTACATATTTTTCCGGTCTTTATTTATAACTTGAGAAATAGTTGGTTGGTTGGTTGGTTGGTTAGTTAGGGATTCCGAGCACGCCAACAACCTAGGTCCCGTAAGTGTAGTCATGTTTTTCCTCAGGAGATGGCGGTGATCTTCCTCCGCTGGATGGCGAGATCCGGCACCGAACTACCGTCAGCTAGCGGGGTTTCCCCCTAACCAGGACTCTCCCACCAGCAGGGCACCACCCAAGCCGGGACAAGCTCTAAGCTCCCGACCGGTCTCCCGGGATGTGGTAGTGTAGTGCATGTTAGTGTAAGTGTGTGTGTGAGGGGAAAGGATAGGACAAGGAAGAGGAAGGACAGATCGCGCGCAGTCCGTGGCCCGTTTGTTAGGGTACTGCTCCGACATTCGCCTGGTGTTGATCGGAGAAACCACGGAAAACCACCGATCAGAGCAGCCGGCCGCTAGAATTCTCCTCCAGACAGTCCAGAAACAGGATCAACCCTTTCCTCATCAATGCATCGCGGAAGTTTATTTTTCCTTAGAAGTATCCACGAGCTTCCGGGTGGCAAGGCAGGTTCCCATGACTCGTCTCGAAAAAGAGAAAGCGAAAGGGCGGAAGTGGCGGTGGCGGTCAATTCGCGAGGTCTCTGGCGAGCAGCGCCGCCCGGCGCCAGCCGGGTAACGCCGCGTCGGGAACTGCGCCAGGAGAGGACGTCAGCGCCAGCAAAAAGTCCTCACAGGCTCCGCCCTCCCGCCCCCGCCCCCGCCCCCGCCCCCGCCCCCGCCCCGCCCCGCCCTGCCTCCGCCCCAGCCCTCGCCCCCGCCCCGCCCCATCCGCGTCGTGGCAAATTGAGTCCCGCCCGTCTGTACGCCCTTTCACCCGCCCACCCTAACACACACCAGTCTGCTCGCTGCCCGACCGTCTGCTCGGTCGACTATCCGGCTGTACGTTAGTCCGTCTTTCCGCCTGGCCGTCCGTCTGTCTCTCCATCCATTCGTTCTTCCGTTCGTCTGTGCGCACAGGGCTCGTTTTGCCCCCGTCTCTCGGGGTCACTGACATTTGCCCCCCCGTTTCTATGGCAGGATCTGTTCTGAGGCGCTCCTAACTAGGGGCTCGTAGTATGGACGATGGGTGGATTTGCAGAAGAATGTTTGCTTTCACCGTATGATAATCGAGAGCATTTAATGGATTTTCACAAAACATTTTTGATAGAATCATTTTTTAGATACTAATTCAGGAATCAGGTGAATTATAACAGATCATTTTTTATGAAATTTACAATATATTTAATTTTTAAAATGTATTGATAATTGAGAAACAGGAAATATAAGTTTTCCTTAGTGCAGCTTATTTTTCATTATTCTGTGCACTAATTATTGAATAGTATTTATGTTAATGCAATATTTTTGTAGTTAATTTTTAGGAATAAAAAGTACTTTCCAAATTATTATTTTCTTCTTTATTGACATCTGAAGTAAATCGCAAGCAGAGAGAAAAAATGTGTGATCACAAGGGAGCGAATTTCTATGAAGTTGCATATTTGTTTCTGTTGCTTCAGTGCATAGCTACGTGAAATTTCTTGACATTTCGTTCAGAATATGATATTGTATAGATTAATATGTTAGGGCATATTTGTGCATATTTGGCAGATTTTTCCTGCTCGTGCATATTCGTGTAATGATAGGGGCATATTTTACATATTTCGTTGAATAGAACCTTATCTATAAAACGTTTCATCTTTTCATAGAATCTATTTATTTGTGAACGTTCATTTATTCGAAATAGCGTTTCACAGTTTGTGTTTTTTCATTTTCTACAGATGTTAAAATAATTGTCCAAATGTAGGATATTTCTTCATAACATTTTTTAAACCAGTCCGAACAAATACAACAAGACACACAATGTACTTCACTAAGGTGAATATTTACTTTAATTGCCTCTTTCGCAAAGAAGGGTAGATTATATTATGTTTGCACAAAAATATACATTTTCATTCCAAGTATGCTTCTCCTGAATTTTATCAAGAAAGATTTATTGGGGACATGCGGTATTGTTAAATTTAATTGCACATTAATGAGCATATTTAAGAGTTTTTAGGTCATAAATGCATATTTTAAGATTTTTAGAGCATAATAATCATCTTCCTAGTTATCACATTGTCATGAGTTTTTCACTACTTTCTCAGAATATTAACTTTCCCAAACATTTTGTCTATATCGTAAATTGGAAATAATATCAGATATATTTTCAGTATCGTGCTATTAAGATGCATTTAAAACTATAAATAATTATTAACTGAAAATAAAGTTTATTAAATTTTTCCTATGCTATTTTGCTGGGTCGAATTCATCCTCTGCTCTGATCTATAGTCTGAAAGTCTAGAAGTAAAAAGTTAAATCTATAAGTAAAGAAGTAAAAGTAAGCCATCAAATAATCAAGGTAGTAAACCATCAAATAATTTAATGAACCCATTAGGGGGCCATTGGGAAAGAGAAGTGCAGAGGCGAGGGTGCGGGGGAACTTGTGTACCGCTGTTTCATTTCTGGTGTTGAAGAGGCCGAAGACTTAATGGAGAATACGTGACGTGCACGCAAGGAAATAAATAAACAGTTTTGAAAGAACATACAATGTAGGCTTTCGCGGCCGGTTTTTACATTATTTGACATTTCCGCGTTTGTAGGCCGTGGTCTAACGGAGACTTGTCCATACGTCTGATTGGGTCGCGAGCACCCGAACCTCACCCTTCACTTTAAATACGGGCTCCAGAGCCGCGGGAGCGTCAGTCAACGCGGTGCTGCCAGGTAGGACACTTCGCCCCCACCAGCAACGCCACTGAAGATGGCTGCCACAGTTGCAGGCGGAACGTATGGACAAGTCTCCGTTAGACCACGGCCTACAAACCCGGAAATATCATATAACGTTTAGAAAGAGATACATAGATTAGCATGTAATAGTCTTTTGTTCCAGTTTCGGATTGTTTCTCACCCGTACGGTCTCATTTCCATGGCTTCGATGCAATAGCAATCACCTGAGGTGAATACCAGAATTCGAAAGATTAGAATGATTTAATTTATAATTTGATAATGATTAAAATTATAATTTAATATATAGTTATTTTATTGACTTAAAACCTTCGACGTAGCAAGTAGTATCCAATTCTGTAATTAATATGTGAAATAATTAATTTTTACAAGAAATAATACTAGTTTCGAAGTTTTCGCTTGTGCACCAAGAGAATTTTACCCTCTGATGGAAAAGAAAAGTGAGCATCATTAAGATGTATCCAACTTGTATTCTTTTACCTTCTATATATAACGATTTTACCGTCTTATTTCTATTTTAAATGCTATTTATTTGTACGATTATTCAATGATCTTGTTGAATGTTAAGTCTTAAAGTTGCTCGGTGTCAACCTCTTCTTTGTTTTCTCTGAAACAAAGTGTTATAATAAAGTCATTATGCGACAAGTATTAAAATAAATCCATTAGAGCAATAGGTTATCATAAATCCTATTATAGCATCCATTTAATTCTGATAATTATTATCGCATCGTTGTATAAAATGATATTATTATTTATCGTCAAAGTTAATTGTGATGTACACTGTAGAGTAATGCAATGGAAAATTGCGTTCTAGTCAGAGAGACGCAACAAATTTTAATACGTTGAGTTTCGTAATTTAGAAGCCAATGGAAATCATAAAGAATCCGAAATATTTCAGATACAGATCGGTACTGTGTATTCCAAATTATCCCGACGTTTCTCATAATAAATGAAACAAAAATACATCACAAAAAGCTATTTAATCATCATTTCTTAGTAACGCTCCATTATGTTTCAACATTTTCACGACCTCCTCTGTAAATCACTTCTGGCCGCGCCTCCCTAATATTGCATTTGAAAACAGACACACCAAAGTATGAATACGAGATAAGCAATGCAGATGTATTCAATTGTCTCCCTGCTCCAGGCGCCTCTTCGTCATTGTGCACAGCCTCTGTTGCATTCATGGCACGGTAGATTGGCCTGCTCTTCAGCCCTGTGGAACACCTCGACGAGAGTTCAAGACTGTTAATGTATGAAAATTACGACGTCGATTTACCAAAAATTTATCAGCCCTGTATGCTCATATCTTATAGAGAGTAGTTTATTTTCGCGGGGAAGGGCGCTTTCAGTGAGGGGAAAAATATTTACTGTAAAACGAATTCTAGTTTAAGATTGCAGTTTGCAAGTAATTTCGTTTTGGAAGTAACCTTAGAAACTGGTCACAAATTATTCCAACCGCTATGTCTTAAATACGATACCCAATATTTTGAACACTACACGAAATCCTCAAGAATATTGACTTTTATCCTCGAACGGACACGCATTGTAAAAAGTTTAACACAACGATACACTTCAAAATATTTTTGTTCATTAATTATTAGTTCAGACACACATTTTTATACGTTGTCTTCTTTCCCTCGTTTCACGTACTACATCATGTTTTCATTTCTGTTTCAAATACAGTCCATTGAGTATTAAAAGGTGTTTGCTTTCGATCCGTTGCCCTTTACTATCATTGAGAAACACTCCAATTCAGTGTTCAGGACTCTTTTCAGCAAGCAAAAATGAACAAATTATTCGACATTCCAACAGAGAGATTGAAGGCAATCCACACTCGACAATTGTGTTTCGGACTTCATACCTTGTTTGCTCGAAACATCCAATCGTGAAGGGCAAATTAGAAGTTGAAATTACTCTCTAACGCGTATTACACCAGACTAGGAGATATGGTGAAGTGACTCAAACCACAACCTTGCTGATGATTCTAGCATCCACCATGTAGTACATGACCAACGATCGACCCTTCTGTAATTCATAGGTGAAAATATGATTAGTTTTTATGTAACTTTGCGTCAGACGTAGGCAATTTTTAAACAAATTTAAATAAGTATTTTTTCAGAAGCGGCTTCAAATGTTTTCTTTAATTTTTCCCCTGTTTCCAAATATATCTCAAGAAAGTAATGTTGGGTCCCATTTTTAGCCAACTTTGCGTAATTTTGAAAATTGCAAACAACGTTGAAAAATTAAGATTCATTGAATTCATAGAATATTTGAATATGCCAATTCGAATTTCCAGCTCTTCTTTCGTCACAATTTTTAAGGAATTATCACGTTGCAATGCAGCAATGTTGACGCTGTAGTTTGAAATTTTTGAGAATTCCTTCTCACTGTTCAGAGATGATGTGGCTAAGAAATACAGTGCTATTTGTCGAATTTCTGTTGATTAATCATTTTAAAAGAATTATTTTTCGCGTTTAATGCTCTAAGGATGTAATCCGTTTTACAAGCGATGACTGATATATGTTAATACGGACAGAAATTTTGATTGGATATTACGTAACCGTAACTAAGGGTGAGAAATTACGTGCTGTTGTAGCACCTCTAGTTTTTACCATGTTTCAAGACGTATTTTCATATGGAATTAAAGCACACCAAATGTTAAGTGATCGTCCAATATTTTTTTCTAAATACCACACAAAATAATTTAAGATAATATGAAATAATGGTTTGCCTCAAGTATTGAAAACTCAAATTAACCCTATTATTCTCTTTATTATCTCCGATTTTCTATCATAGCGTTATTTGAATTCCTAGTAGCATAAAGTAATTTCCGAGTATCATTCCCACTGAACGCTAGGGTTCGTTTAATTTAATTTATAGTTAATAAACAGTAAAAGATGCTATGTAACGTCTGGGCGAAAAGAATAATTCAAGTACGTTTTGTTGAGCTCCAGAATGTACACAAATTATTTTATAATACATAACTGAATTCGAATAAAGATACCAACAAACGTGTTTGACAACATATTACACATTTTTCATCCGAGGAGAGGAAAACTCTATGCTTCGACTATCAAACTAAAATTTTAATTTTATAGCTCTGCTGAAAAAATAACACAGACTCTTTTACTTCTCCCGCATCCAGCAAAAGGAGAGCTGAAGAAAAATCTGAGCGAAGTGTCTCATTCAGTATACAGAAGGAAATCAAGAAGCTGCCTTTTGCCAATATGAAATATTTAAACTTGCATCGACATTTCTTATCCCATGTTTTCAAAATCAAATACCAGAACATTTGTAATAATTTCAGAAATAGATACTTTACGAAAGAAAAGAAATTAATTAGATATTGCCAAATGAACTGTGAATTAACTGTACTGATATTAATATGATATCCATGTGCATTTCGTAAGATTTAAAATGTACATACAACTCAGTGTTAGTAGCAAATATTTGAAATTGAAATACATTGACCTTCATTAATCGATGTTATTTCAGTATTCCGATGGCTTTTGGAACGAGGGGAAAAGCGATATGGGCATATTCTGTGTATTTAAGCGTTACCAGTGAAACCATAAAATGGAATTTACATGATGGATTTTAAAAGACTTCGCGAATTTTGAATGAATGAATTACATATTTTGAAAGTAATATAAAAAAATTGTTGTCTGTGTTTACAAAAGTTTGGATCCAGCGAACTCATATTTAATACAAAAATTTACAAGTACTTTTTGTGTCGTCGTTAATTTTAATAATTTCCAAATCATTACTTTTTTGTTGGGTCACAATGATGAAAGACTGTTTTTGGTCACCTGGATAGCCGAGGATGCTAAAGCCGAAGATCCGTGGCTTCCTTGACTTGAAGCGTTGCAGGTTCGAATACCCCCGGGCATGGAAGTTTATGTATGTCCGTTTACGTGTTCCACAACTGTTACCCATATGTTTTTAAAACCAATGTTAAATTACAGTGGTCGCTTATTATCTATAGCAGTTTAAACTTTAAATACTCGTAAGTGAAAAAAGCATTTTAGACGCTGATGTGTTTTTTGTTTACATCGAAATTATATTAACATAATTAATGCGCTAAGCGTAACTTTTTTTTTACACTAAGAAATTCTTGAAAAGTAAATTTATTACGTTTCACCTTTCCCTAGTGTAGAACCAGCGCTGCAGAAAAGAATAATAGTTGGTTCCAGTGGGCAAACGAATGGGATGGCACTCGGTATCTCAGGGCTGATCCGGGTGTTTGAGAGCGATGAGGCTGGGAAACGAAACGAGAGCTGTGGGTGGGTGGGGGAAAGAGCGTCGCATGTGGTGGGAGAAAAGCGTCAGTGTGGGGCAGTGGCGACTGCGGCAGGGAGTTTCAAGGGGCACTGACCTCCCAAATCACACTCCATCTTTCCTTTCCTTTTGTATAGTGTTTTGTATTTGTGTTTGTATGTTTTGTATTTGTTATTTAGTATGTTAAAGTAGTTGTTCCCTACGTTATTCTCTGATTTCGGAATTCAAAAAGCCCTGTATTTCACGTCCATGTTTTCCTTCATTGGTCAGGGGTGTTCGAGAACTGAGTCCTATTACAGTGTAGCCAAATTTAGTGTTTCGTTAAGCTCAATGCTTTGGAGTTGTGAAAATTACAACATGGGAGCTGCAAATGGCGGCCGTCTGCGGGCAAAGCCCGAGCTCGGTGACTTGATTACTTGGAAAATGTTTTCTTGTAGGAGGACCTACTGACGAGTTTTTGAACTGTCAGTTTTTTAACTTAAAGTTTCTTTCAACATTACCTACACCATATTCACTGTTTGCTTGCATATGTCTTGCATATTCCTATTCAACAATTCTGTGTCCCCCTCTCAAAACTATCGCAGGAGCCACCACTGGTGCGTGAACTGTCGGGGTCATCGGAGCTGCCAGGGGGAGCGGAGAGGGTTGTGGTTTGGTGGTCAGAGTGGGCGTTGGTCCGGTGGTGGGAGTGATGGAAGCCGGGGACGGAGGGATACGTCTGCGGGCAAAGCCCGAACTCGGTGACTTGGTTACTTGGAAAATGTTTTCTTTCAGGAGGGCCTACTGACGAAGTTTTGAACTCCGTCTCCAAACACATTACCTCTGATTCGCCATCAGGTGCAGTAAACTACAAAACCTATTCCATGATGGAAGAATGTTTATTCTACCATGACCTACACCATACCCACTGTTTACTAGCACATGTCTTCTATATTCCTATTCAAGAATTTTGTGCCCTCCCTCTCGAAAATTGTCTCTGGAGCCACCACTGGTGCGTGAACTGTCGGGGTCATCGGAGCTGCCAGGGGGAGCGGAGAGGGTTGTGGTTTGGTGGTCGTTGGTCCGGTGGTGGGAGTGATAGAAACCGGGGACGGAGGGGGGGGCGGTTGCCGACAAACACGCGTAAAGCTGCGCCGGGTCAAGCGCTTGTTTACTTCCGCTGGACGTTATCGCGCCGCACGCGCTCAGGCTGTGTGGCTGCGCGTGGCAGCGCGTATGGGAGGGGGCGGCGCCAGGGCGGTGCGGCGCGGCACGGAAAAGTGAGCGAAAGCTTAAACAGAAAGGATAGCAAAGCGCCCATGTAACTTTGAAGTGATAATTCTCTGAAGTATATTACTGGCTGACATGGCTCAGGGCAACTGCTGTTCCCGTTGCAGTGTTTGACCTGGAAGCCCTAGGGTTTGAGACATGACGTTAGCGGAGTTTCGACTCGGCTAGATAGCTTGGTCGAATTCAGTCGCTGACGAGATAATTCTAGCGAACGGTTGCTCTGAGCGGTAGTTTCCACCTGTTTCTCCGATTAATACCAAGCGAATGCCGGGGCAGTACCCTAACAGGCCAGAAGCTTAGAACTTGTCCCAGCTGAGACAGTGCTCCGCTGTTGGGTGATACCCGGATGAGGAAAACACCGGGGCTGGGTTTACCTCATCGACAGTTTTCCGTCGTTTCTCAAGGAAAAGGAAATCCAGAATAGTGTGGAGTAAGAAACAGGATAATGACCGCACAAGAAACCGGGAGAGGTGGCTCAGAGCATCAACAGATATCACTGCAGTGCCTCTAACCAGGAGGTCATAGGTTTGAGTCCTGGCAGTGGCAAGATTTTCGACACTAGCTTGTCAGCTAGGTCGAATTTAATCGCGGTCTGAAGAAGAATTGTAGGGGCCGGCTGTTCAGATTGGTAGTTTTCCGTGGTTTCTCCGATCAACACCAGGCGAATGCCGGAGGAGTACCCCAGCAATCGGGCCACGGACCGCGCGCGATTTTTTCTACCTCTTTTTTGTCCTATCCTCTCCCGTTACACACACTTTCACTAACATGCACCACACTGACACACATGCCGGGAGACCGGTCGGGAGCTTAGAGTATGTCCCGGCAGGGGCGGTGCACCGCTGGTGGGAGATACCTGGTTAAATCAATTGGAGGCGATAACAAATGCAATGTGATAAACACAAATGATGGTTTACAACGGTATTTACAGTGTATGTAATATGTTTGTGCTGCTGGCACACACACTAATTCAAATTTATGTCGATTTGCAGTAATTTTTAATTTTTATGACCATTTCAATAAGTTGCTCTGATTGTAATAATCACTCTCCCATATCAGATAAAAACTCCAATAAAGTGTGGAAATATTGTATGCCATCATACAATACATTCCATCTGTTCATTTTGATAAATTATGTAGTAACAAAAAGGGTAATTCTGTTCATGACACAATCAGCCTTTATATGGAAAATAACACTATACCAAGAAAATGATGTAGCCCCATCATCACCTGAAATTCAATACCAGAGCTTTCATGATTTTATATTATTAAATATATATGTAATGAATAGTAGAACTTATGTCGTTTATTTCACGTGTTAACTTCATGTTAAAATATGCAGTATGAAAAGTGTGAAGACTTGTCACTTAAAAACACTCTCTTAATTCGTGAGTACTCAAAATAATACAACCTTTTAATATTTCTTTATTTATATGGAAAATAACACTATACCAAGAAAATGATGTAGCCCCATCATCACCTGAAATTCAATACCAGAGCTTTCATGATTTTATATTATTAAATATATATGTAATGAATAGTAGAACTTATGTCGTTTATTTCACGTGTTAACTTCATGTTAAAATATGCAGTATGAAAAGTGTGAAGACTTGTCACTTAAAAACACTCTCTTAATTCGTGAGTACTCAAAATAATACAACCTTTTAATATTTCTTTATCTTCAGTTTATATTCATTCCTTAAGTTTGAAAGTATAATAACAACATATGTGACAACAAATAATTTGTATTAAAAGTTTATTAACATAATATATTTTTAAATGTGAATTTCGTTAGAGGAGTTAGTAAAGTATAACCAGGGATTTAAAATGAAAATTCTGATCATTTATTACCACCTTGCATTTATTTACGGGCCCAGTGAAACCAGTTTTAAAATTTATCATGACTGGCACGTGTTAGAATATCGGAACTGTCACCTGCCACATACATTTCGAAAACTCGCACGTTGTGAAGGGCCGTGGCTTTGCATATGTAACAATAAAATGCTGTGCATATACGCTGAAAAATAATATATTTGTAAAATAAAATTACAAAATTCGCTTCCGAATATCTTGCATTAAATTAGTTGTACTTTGATTATTCATATTGTAATATATTTTTTCATTTCTTGGTTCTTGAAAAAGAAAAAGGAAAATATATTTTTGTCATTGCTGTCCTCCTTTGCTCATGCTTAACGTCAATAATATAATAATCAATTCTCAATTCAAATGTTTTTATTAAGTCCGGCTAGTATCCAAATGTATTTGTGTTATAAATATCATTAGTCCTAAGTGCCGATGTACGACTATTTACTACTTACATGGCCGTATGCTGACAGGCATGAACCAACGATTTCTGGAAACGTGTTCTAAGTAAATGTACTTTGATGATATCAATTTTAATAATGATATCAATTTTATGATATCAATAATGATATCAATTTTACAATCAAATAATCAGCATTATTATGAAGAAAAATATAATAGTTATTTAATCGATATCAACTGACAAAACTAATTAAATTTTGAGTTCATCCAATATTATTTTATTGTCATATTTAATAATAACCGGTTATTTTATGCAATGTAAACTAAGTAATTATTTTTGAACTGTTCAAGTTATTTTCCTTTAAGTCGATAAAAATAGTTTTGGTCGCTTAAAGACGATGTTTTCGCGCGCTCTTCCGACGGATCCCGTTCCGTTCTGTTGAATGTTCGAAGTTTCCACGATGTTCTCTCTCTTTTATCATTGAATATCCCTCGCCTGATTTTCATTATATTATCTAATGCGTTTTCTTCATAAAATTAAATACGAATGATTTTAACAATAATAATATTTACCTTTTAAACAATTCCAAAGAATAGTGATTAAACAAGATTGTCCGAACGAAACACACTTCTTATTTCCATCAGTATGAGTGGGTGTCTCAAACTAATTACTTTTCCTAACACGAATAAATTAATTCCACGCCACTCGTATTAATTAAACGAACTCACTCCTGAATTAGAAACTATATTCTTGTGAATCTATTTTTCTGTCAAATATTTCAATATTAATCTACATAAAATTATTGTCTCAACATTTAACATTTTTCAGATTGAAATTAACAACTAAAACTTGACATCGTAATCTATGTCTATATCTACACTGTGATAAGTTATCACAAGGGTGTGTTAATAGAAATATAAATTCGAATAAATATATAAACAGGACGACAGCAACAATGGGTGGCAGAAAAGAAGCAAAGTACGGAACAGTAAATAATAAGAATACAAGGGAATGGCTACATAATTGATAGCGGGTAAAATAGAGAAGAAAGTAACATCGTAGTATTTTAGTCATCAGACCGCACAAGGCGTGGGCCGGCGCGTAGGAGGGTGTGGTCCAGGCTCCGGACTGGTGGGGCAACCGGAGCGGTCGGGAGGTGCAGGCCAGCGGGGGCGTGTCTGGGAACATCTGGGGCTCAGCTAGCCAGAATGATGTGTGAGGACAGATCGTCTGCAGCTGGTGGCGGGCTCCATTTTGCAACCGGCCCCAAAACTCTGTAATGAGAAAAAACGTGCACTACACTAACGGGACTAATGGCCGAAGCAGTTAACGCGCCCCGAAACGCGAAAAAATCTATCAATCAGACCGCACAAGGCGTGGGCCGGCGCGTAGGAGGGTGTGGTCCAGGCTCCGGACTGGTGGGGCAACCGGAGCGGTCGGGAGGTGCAGGCCAGCGGGGGCGTGTCTGGGAACATCTGGGGCTCAGCTAGCCAGAATGATGTGTGAGGACAGATCGTCTGCAGCTGGTGGCGGGCTCCATTTTGCAACCGGCCCCAAAACTCTGTAATGAGGTGACGCGGTCCGCGGGTGTTCAGCGTGGGAGGTCTGTCACGTGACTTCTCGCGATAGTGATTTGTGCACCCTTCGGGCAATTGAGAGGCGAAATATTAAATGGAAATTAAAGCAGAACAAGCAAATAAAAAGGTACCAAGCGCATACCCCCGTCTGAATACTATTATATAAAGACACCAGGTCCCTGTGTTTCAGCGCGATAATCTCTTAATGTACTGGACCAATATCAGTGAAACGTTTCCTTGGAAGGTCAGGAGTAGAGTAAGTAGTAGATAGTCAGAAGTATATGATATATAACCAGAAACCTTAATCCCAGTCGAGTATAGGCGAGCCTAAACAAAGACAATATGGTTTAAATGAAGTGCCTACAAGCATGTATAGTGTAAATAGTGTTTAAATGATTTCATGGATTGTGTTTATAAGTGTATATGTATACTTTGACCAGTGTAAATAATGTAAATAGTGTACAGTGTTAAAATTGCAACCGCTGTTGAAATGATGTCGTCGATGCATATATAGTGTAAATAATTTTTATATGAGTTCATGTGTAATGTTAAAAGTGTATGTTTTTGTAAGTGTTATATGTGTATGTATTGCTAAATAATGTAAATAATGTTCGTTGTTAGATTAAGTTAGGATGTAATACAAAGTAGATTTAGATTAGTTTGTAAGTATCTAGTTTGTAAGATAGGCCATAAGTTAGCTATGTAAATAGAATTTAAGAATAAATATTAATCAATTTACAAAATATTTACTTTTCTGGGCTTTTTTCGCCTGACAGTGCATCACAGATTCACGAATGTATCAACGTACAATAACTTAGACGCGCGCCATCAGTGCATGATGACTAATACTTATGACTGAATTCATCAGTGCACAGAATTGCGTATAGGAGAATACTGTTTGTTTATTTTCACTGTCAATTGTCTAATACAAAATGATTCTGAGTTTTTCTCCACTTTATTAAAGTTGCTTGGATATTGTTTTTAATTGCGTATAGGCGTGAATATAAAAAGTGTACCAGAGAAATGCAATGATTGAAAAAAATCATTTTATGATGGGTGTGCTTAATATTGTCGTAAAAAGGTATGAATACACATGTTTAGTTTTAATAAACTAAGCATGATTGTTAATTTGCAAGTTGCAAGAGCTACAGTGCACGCGAAAACATTTTGAGTAATTTACGTGTTATACTGAAACTGTGACAGATGGTTGAAATTTTGTTGGGAATTGTTTTATTATTGTGGAGAGTGAAAGCATACATTTGGATGGTGAAGGAATTATTGTTTAATTTGATGAAAGTTCGGCAAGAAGAAGAATTGAAATAAAACAGTAATCGTCAATAGGTATTTAGAGGAATTAAATGCGTGTCAAAGCTGGTTTTCAAGGTTGTTGAAAACAGCACAAAAAAGGTTATTTTAGATGGTAGAAAAACTTTTGTCAAACTGGGATCTATTCTGATCTCGGATTTTTGAAGATATAGTGATTGTCTAAGTTTTTTAATGGCTCCACTTCATTCCGTCAGCGTACTCGAATTCAATTGAAATTACTTTCACAGTATTTAAACGTTAAATTTCAAACTTTTCTTTATAAATACGCGTGAAGGAAAAATATGAAAAAGAGTAAGTTTTACTATGTGACAATTGATTGAAAGTATTGGAATCATATATTCAATTTCACATTAGTACATGTACTTTATTTTGTTTAGTTTAGATTTTCTTATTATTTTCAGTTATAGAGTGAATGAAGTTTGGGGTTGGAAACCCCAATAAGAAAGAAATATAATTTTTTGTGAGAGCGGAATACCGGGTATTTCCAGATGGGAGCAAGGCAGAGAGGGTCGGGGCAGGGTGGAGGAGAAATACATTAGAATTTATGAAAGTGGGTTCCGCCAAAGGGTGGGAATAGATGGAATTCCTCTTCTCGTCAACGCGAAGAAATAAGTAATCATTGTCAACATAGTATTTTTATTCAGATAGCCGGTTTTCGACGGCTTTGCCGTCATCAGTCTACAATGTACAAAAAAATATTAATTTAAATTATAAATAAAAATATAATATTAAAAATACAAATATAAATTACAAATAAAATACAAAATAAGATAGCAAATTAAATTACAATTAATAGATACATTTACATTTTAATTACAAATAGCAGATGAAATTGCAAAAAAATGAAATGCGACGGAGGGGATTAATATAGATAACAGTTCAATTTACAAATTATAAATATAAATAAAGAAATACATATTCTGATATTGCAAAAGATACGGGAAAAGGGGGTAGTAATAATAATTAATAGCAAATGATATTACAAAAATGGATCATAATAAGTTGAGCAACTTTGCTTACCTCACTGCTTTCGGCTAAAGTCGGTAGACTGTGCCCGGAGGAAACGTGACTTTTATTTCTTCGCATAAGAACGTCAACAACACCGAATCAGAATTCTCACAATTATTCTCGTCTACTCAACTATTGTGATAAATAGCCCGGTAACGCGAAGTACTACTCGCGCACCTTTTCTTGAACGATGACCTTGCTTCCCCCTCCCTGGAGCCATGAACAGCTGAAGGCAAAAGATCGCAGCGAGCACTGATGACAACATTCCCAGCATTAAAACTTGGTTGGCGCGAAACAGAAGCTAGTCAAAGCTAGTTGCTTTCATAGTCGAGAACTTCTGTTCAGCTTTATTATCATTATCTAAAGAAATGTCTGAGGCAGGTCCAGGACCTTCAAGGAAGGCACCTAAATCTCCTATCTACTGTCCCTGCTGTTGCCTACTCAGAGCGATGACCTGGCCGCACACATAGCGGGTTTGACTTTCGTCTACCAGAGGTTGGCATTACTGAAAATACTCTAGTGGCTGTCTTTGTAACTAATACCCCCCTCTCCGCCCGCATTTCGTCAATCTATCGTTCAAGAAAAGTTGCACGAGTGGTACATCAGCTAGTATTCCTAACATAATTAAAGCAGTCTTCTAACGTGATCCCTTCGGCACGAAGACTAACATGTACTTCTCCCCGAACCGATCAGTTGGAAGTCTACGGACAGAAAGAAAGTTTTTCAATTTCCCAGCAACGAATACGGCGCCTGCCCCCCCTAACTTCATATTTACATGGGGATTTGCCCTTCTCCCTACAAAAATTGTGGTTTTCGGAATGAGTGCACTTGTCCCGACGTCTGTTGTTTATTTACATAGCGTCACTAAGGCAACATGTCTATATCGCATACACTGAAAGCCCACTAACAGTAAATAAATTGTAATGGAATGTCCTTTTAAATTATTTATACAGGGGGGGATATTTTGACTTATCACAATATATTTTATTCATGAAAACAAGCTATTGAACATCACTGTTTTTCTGCAATGGTGAAAACATGATGAAATACGCACGTGTATATTTTCAATAATTTCATCAAAAGAGTGAATTAAGTATTTGCATAAATATTAAAAGACAAGTTTTTTATATCTCAAACTTGTTTTCTCTTTTTACTCAAATACTCGTACATTTGAATACTCAAGTACTCGTACATTTGAATACTCAAGTACTCGTACATACTTGGAATTATCAAGTAATTCCACTTGGAAACGAAGTCAATTCATAATGCAACTTCCTTCTTGTGGCTACCTTAGCATTTCTTTGATATTATTTCGCTTAAAGAGATCAATCATGCCTCACAGCGGTTTCTCGATATTCATATCGTCCGAAACTTAATGCACTTATCGCTATAACCCGCTCACTATAAATTTCCTCGCAGTTTATATCATCCGGCCCCATCTAGGGGCTGGGAAGAGAACTAGTAGAAGGCCGCGTGCGACCGTGGAACGGAGCGCCATCTGGAGGACAGCGGGCACACTAAGCAGCTCGTTATCGCGCCGCAGGGCGTCGGAGGGCGTTGGAGGGCGTTGGAGGGCCACGGAGGAGCGGAGCGCGTCCTGATAGCCAGCCAAGGGCCAACTCCCTGCCCGCACTCGAGAATGCAGCCGCCAGAAACCGTGGAGGTGCGCGGGAGCTGCACCGGAAAGAGGTTCGATAATGTGAATCGTCGGGGATTTTTTTTTTCCGAATGCAGCCATATCGTTCTGAAGAATTGGCGGATTCGGTGGTATAACGGTTAGCGTGTCGGACTGTTGTACCCGAGTTTGCGGGTTCAAACCCGATCGAAGCCGTGGATTTTTAAGGGTGAAAGAATCCTTCGTAAGCCTTCCTTCAGAGGGGAAGTAAAGCTGGCTGTCCCATGTAGTAGATTTACTGCATGTAAAGGATTCTCAAGCCTAAATGAAGCCTCTGAGCAAAATCGAGTTCCGCCTGTTTCGTCGCCCAAGATAATACTTCCTTTCTCTGCTAGGTGGTGAAAGGAGCGTAGCGAAATTTGCGTGGTTGAAATTTGCGTGACGAAAGAGCGGGCCTGATGGTCTGAGTCTCGTAAAATAAGGCATTAAGTAAGAATTGACAATCTGGTTTCGGGGTGGAGCAACAACACAATGGAGCAGGTGTTTTGATAAATTCTTGCAAATAAAGATTTATTAAATTACAAATAGAATAGAATTTTAATGCCTTCAATTTCAAGGAAAAAAGAAACGATTGGAGTTTTCGAATATTTCGACGCAATAATTTTTAGAAGCCTAAATCGAATATTAAATGAATATGAAGGAGGAGAAACCTCTTTTCTTTTTCACGCGAATCGCGGTTTCTTATACTTGTTTTTCGTGTGCAAAACAGGTATTTTTTCACATTGTGCGAAACACCACGCGCAACATCGCAAAGTGTGTGCGAAACTTCAGCAGCGATTCTCAATTGCCTTTCATCTTGACGACGTGTTTATTTATTATTTACAAACAATAGTGTTACGACACTGACTGAAATACATTACTATTGTACAAGTAAGACATTTCTATTTACTGGATATTTAATATATATTCCTTTATCGGTCACATACGTCTGTAACCCCTGTTAACACGCAACCCTGCAGGTTTTTTAAGTGCAAATGTACCTACCTACCTGTACGTTAGACATTCAACATACTTAGCAACGGATTTTAACATCCTTAGCAACTTTAACAACCATCGATTCATCGCAAGTCAAATGTTTGTTAAGAAAAAAACATGGCGATGTACAAAACAAATCTGATTCAAACAATTCATAATTCACATTGGTGTGAGGCATAATTATTCTTATTTGTAATATTGTTAATAGTACAATTAGAAAAATGTATATTAGGTAAATTAACTTCTTTTTCCTTACATTCCACAAAATGAAACTCTATTCCGGTAATCATATTTACTGACGATGTTAAGGTGACGCCACTGGAAGTCAACGCACCAATTCTCTAACCGAACATCGCTTCCTTAGGTCCAGGAAAATTATTTGCATTCGTCAAACACAGTATACGAATATTATTTGTATAGGTATATCGTAAGCAGCACCCCACAATATCGCAGCAACAGAATTCACGTGTTTGCTATTGCAGTAATGCAAATTTTCTCATAATTCGTGAGATTTCATGATGACCGATAAAATGCTGAACATACCACGAAATTACATAGCATCGTAGGCTTTCACGACCGGAGTCAATATGAGTGAAAGTTTCCGGGCTGGTAGGCCGTGGTCCAGTTGGTATTGAAGAGCCAACGTTTCGTCCACGTCCACGGTGGATATCTTCAGTGGCGGCAGCGTCGTGGCGGCAGTCGCTAGCCAGCCGCCGACCCGGAGACTACCCCTACGACGCTGCCGCTACTGAAGATGTCCACCGCAGACGTGGACGAAACGTTTGGCTCTTCAATGCCAACTGGACCACGGCATACCAGCCCGGAAACTTTCACTCATACCACGAAATGTTACAGTGTTATTTCTGCCTCGCCCAAATTAAAAATCTCTGCTTTCCTACACTCCGCCTGGATTCTTAAATTTTGGCCTCGGCAGTAAAAAGACTCATAATATTACTAGGTATGTTAATAGCTATTACATGAGCATTGCGTCGGCTTAAGGCGTGTTAAAACTTAATATACGCAACACGAGAACGGGGTGATACCCGCACTTGTCTTTTCGACCACGCGACTCTCCGACCATGAACTCTACACTTGCGTGTATCACCTGTTTTGCGCCCTTCTTACATATACTACTATTATAGGCCACTTCCGGTCCATCATTTAGGGCTAGCGAGATGTCATTCGAAGCGCCAGCTTCCGTATGCAAAACTGTCCATTTTATTTCATATTCTTCTAATCTAATTAAATATCTCAGGGAATTAAATATGAAAATACAATGCTGCAAACAGTTTTAAATATAAACTACATTAATCCACATTTATGCATACGAATGCAAAATGAGACTTAAATTATTTTCTTTAAACGTCATTTGCGCTATCCGAGTAACTATTATCTCACAACTACTCTATTTTCCTAATATTGTACTATATTTTCATTAAAAACTTAACTTTTTATAAAATATTTTATGAAAGAAAAGATTTCAATCTTTAATATTGTAATTTGGAAATGTTGCAGAAAATGGAACATACGCCAAGTTTTTAGCGTTCTAAGCTCTGAGGAAACAATTTAAAGAAAAACTAGAAAAACGGCATAGATGTTTTCCTATTATTTCTAACTTTTGCAATTTTCGAAAATTCAGAATAAGACAAGCATCCTTTTTTCTGTACGTGGAAAAAGTAAAACTGTTCTGTACAATAAATGACAATAAATATAATTTCTAAAACCTGGCACGTGTGCAGCAACCCTTGCTCTAAATGGTACGTAATTTTGCGTCCTCTATAACTTTAGAACACTTCATCAAATCTTGTTCGAAGTTTCAATGGTTGCGATTGGCTATTGACCAATGTAAATCTTCGAACTAAATAAAACACCATCAAAATCAGTTTAAGGATTACCAAAACAACGTGGAACTTACATAAAACATGTCCAAGGGTTGAATAGATACATGTCTGCTTTAAAGCCTGTTAAAAATGTATAGTAAATACGTTGTAAATATTAGTGGAAGTACATAATTTTCCTGATGATTATCATTAACAATGCATACTCTCATATTATGGCAGACATTATTCATTAATTTATTACTGTTCAAATATAATATTTTGATAAAAAGAAGCAGAGTATTCATTTATTTCCAAATGACTTGACAGGTCTGGAGTTCATACAGTTCAATGATGTTTCATGATTACCAGATAACGTATTATGTTTCTACACTCGCTGCCTAGGTTGTTCTGTAAAGGATAGGTTTCTCTTATATTCACCGTTGAGAGACAATAGCAAAACTGATATTAATTGCAATAATAAAGTGGAATTCATGTAACAAAACGTGCAACATTTCAAAACGTTTCAAAACAATATTTCCGACATTTAAAAATATCCAAACTTGCGACCCAATGTACGCCAAACATCTGCCGGAAAGTTAATTCTCCAAACCTTCACAATTAATTTTTACTGTAATTATTTTCACTAAAATGTTTGCTTATTGCGCATGTCGGATGCAAAGATAAAATGTGTGAATTAGCAGAGCACGAATTCAATCATTGTGGATAGAGGGTATATAATTTAGAGGCTGGGCCTAAGGTGACTTTCAAAACAGAGGCCTGTGCCAGGGAGGACTGCTAGAGATATAAAGACGAAAACCAAAATCAAGAAATAATTTTTTTCTTCAAAAGAAAAACCGACAGGTTCCTCCAGAGAATACCAATATCACGTTCCACGAGACGTAACAAAATATGTTCTTGAATACAGAAAAAAACTATACACATTTAATGGATAAATGAGAATCCCCCCCCCAAAAAAAAAATCTACGCTGATTCGCCATAACGTACGTAACTTTATTTTTAAATATATAGACAAAGTTGGGTAACATTGTAACTCTGTAAAATTGAATTGCGATTTGTTGGTGTATCTTTTCCCTAGTAAACACATAAGTTTAGTTAAAACTTGTATAATGAATGCACTTCAGTTTGCTAGAGGGAAACAGTCTCGCCCATTAAGTAAACATGTAATAAAACGTAATAAAACAAATGTGAATGCCAGAGTGTCGAATGTAATTGTGAAAGCTTCGGGTTATTAAACGATCCCAAAATAGAGATTTCGTTTAAAGAGAAAATTAACATCATATTATTATTTCCTACCCTGCCACAGCAAAAATTTTAACAGAACCTATCTCCTTGCACACCCCTCACGACCACAATGAAGGGAATTGCACTACGTCTCATTTATGAGAAAATTGGAGAATTGCAACTTGGAAAATATAGATGTTTTGTAGTTTCATTATTGGAGATTTCCGGATATACCACCACAGCATTGGTTTGCGATTGTTAACCCTGCAACTACACACTTATTTTTTGACACAAACTATACACAGGGGTCTCACGGGCCCCAAAGATTTTTGTGACAAAAGATTCAGAAAAATTGTGTATGATTCAAAAGTGTTATTGTATTTTATTTTCATTTAAGAATGCTAGAAACAAGAAAAAGCACAAAAATGGAAATTAAAAAGCAAAATTGTTCGTTCTTTTAATGTAGATTCTTTCTTCAGATTTTAGTGGGATGATTAGAAATACACTTTGAAATCACATCAAAGAACAATTTAGAAGAAACGAAAATGTTGTGAATCCCCATTGTCATTTTGGATAAGCATTGTAGGAAAAAAAACTATTTCTATTTTATTATTTGTGTGCAGAACTACCAGAAAGCACACACTGGGTTCAGTAGACCCTAGTTGCACTACTGAATTAACCTCTATGCCAATGAAGTATTGGCACCAACTTAGACTGTTAGTAGTATGAGGACAAGTTCACGGTATAATTCAGATTTACTTAAAGTGTTATGCGGCTGGTGTCAGAAATGTCCACTCTGTGTGAATTTGAAATGTAGTTGGGGTCCTGTAGATCCCAGTGTGCACATAATACGAAAGTGGTGCTCACACATACCACAAAGATCGTGAGGAATCATTGTCAGCATGGTAGTACCACAAATTTCTGGAGAAAAAATCATTTTACGACCTAAACTAATTAATTAACTTTATTATTCATTTTGGTTCCTTAAATACAATATTTACAATTCACAAAAAGGTACTCAAACGTTGATCCAATTTTTTAATAAATTGTTTGCTTAGAAAGAAAAGTAGACCAGATTCAATTTTCAGTAAAAACGATTTATTTTTGCAAATTTTGAGTTTTTACCTAGATATCTGGTTTGGTCAATGAGGGACTAGAGAAAATTCGTAGAGGAGAAATTATACTGAAGAAATAGAAATAGTAAAGCGAAAGAATAGACAACAAGAAAGACAAAACGAAAGCGGAATGAATAAAAATATCTGTAATGGCAGTTTAAAACGGGAAAAACAAAGAGATTTCTATTCAACTAAAAGAAACCAAGAAGAAACAAACTACAGTGATGAAACGCAACCTTTTTTAGACGAGAAAAATTTCTGGCATTCAAGAAAGCTTGAATGTGGTCAGGTGAGGCTTTTGTGATTCTGTTTCCAGTTGCAGGGCGTTTCGACCTGAGTGCACATGTACCCACACTGGTTTCATGAGTGAAACACACACACACAACACTTGCCCCCCCCCCCACACACACACACACAACACTTGCCCCCCCACACACACACAACACTTGCCCCCCCACACACACACACAACACTTGCCCCCACACACACACAACACTTGCCCCCCCACACACACACACAACACTTGCCCCCCCACACACACAACACACACACACACACACACACACAACACTTGCCCACGCGACCCCTCCCACGCGACCCCTCCCACGCGACCCCTTTCCACACGACCCCTTCCACGCGACCCCTTCCACGACCCCTTCACGCGACCCCTTCCACTTGCGTTCCCTGCTCGTCTTCCGCTCTCCCCCTGTCTTCGACGGCTTGCGTCACCGCTTGCGCCCTACTTGTAGCCGCGTCTGCTGCACTCACCACCTGGGATTTCTCCACGAGCACCATGCTTCGCTGACCACTGCAGCTGTCCCCAGGCACAGAGGCAGCTCCCTCAAATTAAACAACGCTCTCTAATCGTATGCAGCCACATTGCTCTACTATTGACTAACTTTCATTAAACAGGAAGTGCTAAGAAATGTAAGCAGAAAAAAGAAAATTATCAGCAACACTAGTACAATTCTCCATTCAAATTGAGGGAAATTCGAAAATCCTAGACTGATATTTAATAATACATATAAAATTATATTATTCAAATATGCTGTGTGCCTCAGAATAAATGTTAAAAACTTAATGGGTGTATAGCATTTACTCCTTGGCTCTTCGATTTAACACGGGAACATATGGCCATTTGGTTGGACAAGCAGTTAGTGGCGCTGTCAGCACTGCGCGGCGACGGAGGGAATCTCAGGGGAATACCTATATTCTGTCTTCGTCTGACACTACGATGTAGTTTTATAATTTTCGCTTGTTATTGAAAGTACACAAGTTCAGTCAATTATTGACGATATTCAATGCTTTGTGTATGATATTTGGAGAATTTGTTTTCATTTGATCTTAGGTTTGTTGATTAAAAACCTACATTTGATTAGTTCTTTGTGTAAAGGTGGTCGTCCTGGATGGAAGTCCCTTGTAGTGTCTCGCGGAAGCCGGTGTGCTTGCAGCTGATCGGTCAACAGTTTGCGAGCGTTCTTGTGAATATGAATGTTCTTTATCATTCATTCAAAGATCTTTCATTATTGCCAAATATACCAGGGTAGTGAAGTTTTGGAAATTAAATAATTTTATTTGTGTGAAACGTGCCGAAGCAGTAGTGCTGTGTTGGAGTCGAACTTAAGTGCGCAGTGGAAATCAAGCCAGAACCACGTGAAAGGAAGGTGCTTATAACTTACACGGACGCGGCGCATAAAAAATGTAAGTAATGTTTGATATAGATTTTTATATAACTGTTTTAGTTGATGTAAATTGCTTACATTTTTATTACATATTCGTATTTAAATTTTAGAAATTACATTCCGATGTAGGTTTATACCTCCAGTCTGTTGGGGCACCAGCCGCCACTGCTCTCTTGACTCCGGATTCGCCTTGGCGTTGTGGCGAGAGCCTCTCGTAAGATGGCTGCACATCTTCACATTTATCAGAGTATTTCAGCCGAAGGGCTCGTCAAAATGTTTAGCTTGTAAGATTGCTAAAAGGATAGTATAAGTTTGTCGTCTTGCTATTAGGTTATAAGTATGTATATCAAGTTCAATCTACGTAGTTAATCAGAACTTCTGATTTCAAACTGTCTCACAAGAGGCGCGGACGTAAGTTCCCGAGATACCTAGCCAAGGCAACGCTCAGATCTGAAAGCTACGGTTTCCTAAGGAATCATATTCCTATAGATACCGTTCATCCCCCAGACGTGTCAGCGTTCAAAGTCTGTAGATCTGTGCACAAATTATTGTAAAAGTTGAACAACTGGCCACCTAAAGAAAGACTGCAGATTCCTTCAGAAACACAAACAGGGATATGTTTCTGGTTGTCAGTCTCATACAATAATATGGCGGGTGTTTATATGTAGAAGAGAAGTACCAAGAAATTGTTATTCTTTTATGAGATATTTTTGTTCCAAATAAGGTGTCAACAGTTTTTTAGACCACTGATTTTATTCACGCATCAGCAACGTTTCGGAATATTCTGTACCCCATCTTCAGGCTATACATTACACACAAAACATGACATATATATATATATATATATATATATATATATATATATATATATATATATATGCTAACAAAACATTTCTCTATTATCAACTTATAAACACGATAAACAGTTCTTTTGGAGAGACTATTTGACTATTATAGAGACTATTTTGTTAGCAAACACAGAAATGTTCATGTGTGATGTATAGCCTGAAGATGGAGTAAGAAATACTTCGAAACGTTGGTTATAAATGAATAAAATAATTTTGTCTAAACAACTGTTGAAACTTTATTTGGAACAAATATAAAGCCAACTTTTGTAATTCACAAAACTATTTTATTAGATATGTAATTGCTTCATTGCTCATCTGTTCAAACGTATTACATAATTAGCAGAACCCGGCAGAGGTTGTCCTGCTCTCTCTTCCTTCACTCTTTTTCCCTCATTCTCTCTCCTTTTTCCATCTCGTTCCTCCCTGATTTTTCCCTCCCTCTTTTATCCCGACCTCTCTTTATCCCTCTCTCGTTTTCCATCTCTCTCTTTCCCTCTCTCATTTCCCCTTCTTTCTCTTTCCCCCTCTCTGTTTCCCCTTTCATCCTTTCCCTCTCTCTTTTTCCCCCTGTCATTTTCTTCCATCTCTCTCATTTACTCTTTCCCCTTCTCTCTCTTTCCTCTTCTTTCTCTTTTCCCATTCTCTCTTTTCCCTCCTCTCTTTTTCCACTTACTCCGTTCCCCTTATCTTTTTTCTTTTCTCTTCCATATCTCCCTTTTGCCATCTATCTTTTCCATTTCTTTCCTTATCTTTTCTCCTCCCTTTTTTGCTTTATATCTCTTTCCACTTCCTTTATCCCTCTCTCTTTTACCCCACTCACTCTTTCCCCGTACTCTCTTTTCGCCGTTTTTTCCTTTTCTCTTTTTAACTTTCTTTTTCATCTCTCGTTTCCCTCTCTCGTTTTACCCTGTTTCGTTTCCCCTACTCTTTCTTTTCGTTTCTGATTTTATATATATATATATATATATATATATATATATATATATATATATATATATATATATATCCACACGTGTCTAAAGGACGCATTTTAATGAAGCAAGAGTTTCCGTGGGGATCGTTTGTTTGAGTGATGATGGTTGCGTCCCTGAATGCAACTTGCGTTGCCACGTAGCCAAAGGTCTGCGCGAGGCTGCTCCCCGGAAGGGCGGGAAATTACTCGCGCCGCCTCCGCCCACTCCTCCGCACTCCCCGCCCCCTCGCCCTACGCCGCCTCTGGAGCGACGCCCCCTCACACACATTGGGCGGCATTTTGTATCTGGTTGGACCAAGCTGGCTTAGGTGACTCAGGGCATCACCTCATGGCGCTGCAGTGCCTCTGACCGGGAGGTCCTAGGTTCAAGTCCTAGTCGTGGCAATATCTTCGACACCAGCTACGACATAGCTACGTCGAATTCAGTCCCTGTCTGGAAGAGAATTCTAGCGGCCGGCTGCTCTGGTCGGTAGTTTTCCGTGGTTTCTCAGATCATCACTAGGCGAATGCCGGAGCAGTACCCTAAAAAACGGGCCACGGTCTGCGCGCGGTCTTTTCTTTCTCTTCCTTGTCCTATCCTCGCCTCTTACACACACTTGTACCAACATGCACTACACTACCACACGAGATCAGGCAGGTGGGAGATACTTTGTTGGGGAACCCTCGTGTAGGTCGTCGACGGATCTCACCATTAAGAAGGAGATCACTGCAGTCTCTCGAGGGAAAACATGCACTTCACTTACGGGACTAATGCCCATAGTAGTCGATGCGACTGGAAACATCAATCTGGTTGGACTAATGGGACTTCCTCGAATCTAACCTCGAGGTCCCTTTCCTAAGCTGATCGTATATTTGAGTGATTATTTGTTTTCACTTACGTCATTTATAGCGCTTGAGATCTTTGGAGGTTTCGCGTATTATACTCCATTTTGCGTACTTTACTATCAATTATATCGAATAGTTTCCGTTCAATTCATGTATAACATAAAAACGCAATATAATATAGCATTTCTGAAAACTGATCCTAGGATATACAGTACGCAATATGTTCATTGTATTAGTACTTTATATTTCTTTAGAATTATGTGTTCTCATATTTTAGAATGATATAGCTGATATATGGACAGTTGACTCCGGTTATAGTGAACTTGTGGGGACTAACATTTTTGGTTCACTATATCCCATGATGTCAAAATTAAATGGAATTTCTCAATGACTGATTTCATTAAAATACAGCAAAATTCATTAACAGAACGAACTGAAAATTTCAATATCTTTATTTGTCCGTACAAAATAAAATATTTTCAATTTTTTGTTACGTACATTTTTCATTAGATCGTTCTCCAGAGTTCGTGCCATCTCCATACTTGGTTCTGCTTTGACCTCTATCTCTATGTACCGCAATGCCTCCTTTACTGTTGGAATACCATCTCACTCTCCAAGGCTCTTTCAATCGCCCAATAACACACGAGAAACAATTAATTTTCAGAGCTTATGTCCTACGTTCACTATAGCCGAAGTTCATGTTCACTATAACCAAATCTACTTATGCTTATTTGTAACGTAAGTGAAACGGGATCAGTGGCTAAGTTCACTACAACCGAAGCTTTTCTATATCCGAGTTCACTATAACCTGAGTCGACTGTATTTTGTACGGAGAAGTGCAGAAATTTTCAGCTACTAGGAATGATTGCTTGCATGGATGTTGTAAAGAGTAATGAACAATGCAAGATGTTGAGTTTTTTACGTGATTTTGTATTGTTCTATTGTATGTTGGATGTGACTAATGTATCAAGTACATGCTGGAATTGTAAGGATATTGTAGCCAGATGATGGAGCAAAAGATCTCCGAAACGTTGTAAAGAAAAATTTTTATGTATTGACAAACTAGTATGAATAAAATCAGTTATATTTGTTAAAAAGGTTCTAAGTTGTCTAAAATAGAGAAGCTACAGATTTAATATAATACTTACCAAAGAACACTTTCTGTTCATCAAAGTATAGTACATGTTTTTATCGCAGGAGATGGAGGTGATATTCTCCCACTGCATGTCGAGATCCGGTGGTGACCTACGTCGCCTTGCCGGAATTTTCCCCCAAATCAGTTATCTCCCACCAGCGGAGCACCACCCCAGGCAGGACAAGCTCTAAGCTCCCGACCGGTCTCATGAATTGTGTGGTAGTGTAGTTTATGAAAGTTGAAGTAAGGGGTAAAGATACGACATCGAAGGGGAAGAAAAGATTTTTCCTGATCCGTGTCCCGTTTGTTAGGGTACTGCTCCGGCATTCGCGTGGTGTTGATCAGAGACACCACTGCCTATACCGATTAGAGCAGCCGGCCGCTATAATTCTCAAGAGATCAGCTAAATTCAACTCAGCTATGCTTCAGCTACAAGGGACCGCCAGCCCAGTGCCCGGAGCCTGACCCGGCACGCCTGGTGGCTCTTTGATCCCGGTCACGCGCCACGCCCCCTCAATTTGCGGGGACTCCGCCAGGGGCGCTCGCGTCGCAGAGGGGCAGCCGTGATCATGGCGTAGAGCTGGACAGACGAGGTGAAAGCGCAGAATTGTTAACCATGGGAATCGGCGATGCACGAGCTTATTACGTTATCGCAACGAATATGTTGTTAGCGAATGGAATTGCGGTAGAATTTGCAGTGCTTACGATATCACGTTACTCGATCAATAGTGCCACGAAAGTACATTATCTCGTTGAGGACACGTAATGACTTGTCTTGCACAGTTGTTGCTACAAGGTTAACCTTTTAATTATTTTATACTGTGAATAAAAACATCTAGATTTGAGTACTTCGATGTAAAAAATGGCGTTTTGTTTAATAGTAGGGAAATAGTATATAAATAATATTACTTTGAAAAAAATAGAAATTTACTATATTTTTCGTCTTCGCTTTTCATCATAGTTACATGAAATCACAATTATGCTAAAGCAGGTCTTCACAACGGTGACACACACTTGTTGTCAGAGTGCCTTTGAATGAAGTTGAAGAACAAGTAGAAGGGATTTGGGAGCTTGTCGCCAAAATAATATAATTGACTTATGAGCGACATTGCGTCCCATGCGTAAGAAAATGATCTTTGCCAGCAAATTATAAAACTATTCGCTTCAGATGTCAAGGATTGTTTATTTTCACCCACGTCCAGCATTTCCACCAGAAATACTGTTTCTAATTTAAATGTTAGATTTTCAGTCTGAAGGTTCTTATTTCCCATCAGAACTTTCACGTGCAAATACTATTAAATAATGCAAGTCAACAAGTTAGTGAAGTGTAATAGTCCTTTATGATCTTCGTGTTTGTTTTATCAACTTTATCTAAGACAGGCGCATTGTCATTAGTCCCATACGTGTAGTGCGTGTTTTTGCTCGGGAGGTGGCAGTGGACTTCCCGCGCTGTATAGCGAGATCCGGCGCCGACCTAGGACCTCTCGGGCAGGGGGACTGCAGTGATATCAGTTGATGCCCTCAGCCCCCTCTCTCGGTGTGAAGGCAGGCAGAGCAGAGTGAAAGAGAGAGGGGGGGCCAGAGACCAACGCCGAAAAGCACGAGAGGCGGTCAGCAACTGGCTACTCGTAATTATACATCACGCCCGTCGACCATGGCGAAGAGGGGGGAGGAGGGAGAGGGGGAGGGAGATTGAGGAGGGGGAGGGAGGGAACGGGAGGGGTGAGGGAGGGAACGGGAGGCGTGAGGGAGGGGAGGGGAGGAATGGGAAGGATGAGGGGTGGGGGGAACGGAAGGGGTGAGGGAGGGGATGGGAAGGCGGAGGAGTGGGGAGGGAAGCGGAGGGTGGGGAGGGGACGGGAGGAGTGGGAGGGAACGAGAGGGATGGGGAGGGGAGGGTGGGGAGGGAGCGGGAGGGGTGGGGATGGGAGGGATGGGAAAGGTGAGGAGTGGGGAGGGAACGGAAGTGGGGATGGGAGGGAT
Source organism: Teleogryllus occipitalis (assembly GCA_011170035.1). Lineage (NCBI taxonomy): Eukaryota > Metazoa > Arthropoda > Insecta > Orthoptera > Gryllidae > Teleogryllus > Teleogryllus occipitalis. The sequence goes on from BLKR01009553.1 coordinate 99,740, forward strand.
GGGAAGGGGAGGGGAGGAGTGGGGTTGGAACGAGAGGGGTGAGGGAGGGGAGGGGAGGGATTGGAAGGGGATGGGGTGGGGAGGGAACGGGAGGCGTGAGGGAGGGGAGGGGAGGAATGGGAAGGATGAGGGGTGGGGGGAACGGAAGGGGTGAGGGAGGGGATGGGAAGGCGGAGGAGTGGGGAGGGAAGCGGAGGGTGGGGAGGGAACGGGAGGGGTGGGAGGGAACGAGAGGGATGGGGAGGGGAGGGTGGGGAGGGAGCGGGAGGGGTGGGGATGGGAGGGATGGGAAAGGTGAGGAGTGGGGAGGGAACGGAAGTGGGGATGGGAGGGATGGGAAGGGGAGGGGAGGAGTGGGGTTGGAACGAGAGGGGTGAGGGAGGGGAGGGGAGGGATTGGAAGGGGATGGGGTGGGGAGGGAACGGGAGGCGTGAGGGAGGGGAGGGGAGGAATGGGAAGGATGAGGGGTGGGGGGAATGGAAGGGGTGAAGGAGGGAACGGGAGGGGTGGGGGGAACGTGGGGGGGGACGTGACGGGGGGGAGGGAACGTGAGGGGTGGGGAGGGAGGGGGGAAGGGAAGGGAGTGTGGAAGGGAGGGGAGAAAGGGAAGGCGGAGGGGGAGGGGAAAAGAGCGTGCGTGGTGCAAGACCGGGGCGAGATAGGCGCGTCAGTGGCTTTGGCGCAAAGCCCTGGTGGACGCGACCTCCGCCCTAGGGAGAGAGTCGTCGGCCTCTGACATCTCGCAGCCAGCCACCGACGGAGAAGCCAGGGCTGTCAACCGTTGGATCAGAGGACAACACAACTGGGTATGATCGCGGGCGAGCTAGAGTCGCTCTGTATGGCTGTGGGCAACGTTCACCGAATTTGTAGAGAAACATTTGACGCAAAGCACTCTCCTCCTAACGTACGTAAATTTAAAAAAAAAAACTCACTTCATTACTCACATCACACTTACTTTAGATCATCACTACTTACATCAAGACATTTATTGTTATAATAATAACAATGAATATTATTATAATTGTTGATATTATCATTATTATTTGTATCATTATTGACATGGTTATTGGACTTGGTGTTACTTTTAAGTTATTGTTGTTATTGTTATTAATAAGCTCCCTTGTACAGAGAAATAAAGTGAAGTAGTGTAATGTAGTGTAGTTAAGTGGAGTGAAGTGTTAGGTAAGCTACAAGTCAAAGGAAAATCTGGGCAAAAATGTTAATTTAGAGAAAACTAGAAATTAAGTAGAACTAAGCTGTTAACTTCTAATTCTGATTGTTTGTAATAGTTTTGTCATTATTCAAATTCTCATTATATTTGTAATGATGTTTGACACCGAGCATTAGCTCAAAGCGAACTTTAATAAATCTATCTACATTCATTCACTTTACTGGAAATATTTTCAGGGGTAGCATGTGAATTGCTGTGTGCATCATTATCTCAAGAGTAATCTATTACATTATTTATTTATTTTTTATTTATTTTACGTCAAAAACAATTAAAAATTGTGTGTACCGTACTATGGAGGAAAATGAATTCTGTGCACGTTTTCAAAAATCTGAGCCTAAGCCATATACTACTTGAATTTTGAATCCAGAAAGAAAATGAGCGTTTCTTGGAAGGATTGTTAACAAAATATTCGCTCCGATGGAATAAAATCTATTTTCAAGGGTGAATCGGCAATAAATCTGGGCTCTTATCTCTCATGTCATTCGTCAAAGGAATAATACTTCCTGCCGCGACAGCATGGAGAACGATAATTTGAATAACTATATTTCCCACTGAGTTCTAGAGGACGTGCACATCAGTGACGAGTCAATCAGGTTCTAGGTGGTACCAATAGGAATGTGGAGTTACGCCGGCTTCAGTGCCATGACCATCTGGTGAAGATTTCTAGATTAGGAACAGCCCAATTGAGATGGTCCCATAGATTCTCGTCTGGGTGTAAATCGGGAGAGTTTGGTGATCAGGGGAGTACTGTAAACACTTCCTTTTGCTCTTCGAACCACACACGTATACTGCGAGCTGTATGACACGTTGCATTGTCCTGATGGTAGATGCTGTTTTGCTAAAGAAAAAATATCTGAATATAGGCGTGGACATGGCCACCAAAGAAGACTGCATTCTTCTGTTGATACATTATGCGTTCCAAAATGACGAGATCATCCAAGGAATGGCATGAAAACATTCCCCACACAATCATGCTCCCTCTTCCAGCCTGGACCCGTACGGCTATTGTTGCAGGGTGATTGCTTTCAGACGTTTGACCCGAAAACGCCAACGACCATTGGCACGATGGAGCAGAAAACGTGATTCACCAGGAAAGACCACACGTCACCACTCAGTGGACGGCCAATTGCGTGTACTGGCGTGCACATTCCAACCTTCGTCACAGATGAACAGCAGACAGCGTGGTTGCATGAACCAGGGCGCCTGCTACAGAGACTCATACACAGCAACGTTTGCTGAATGATTTGGGAGACCCTCTTGGTAGCCCCTTGGTTCATCTGGGCGGTCAGTTGCTCCACAGTGCATGTATATTTTCTCGTACACATCTCCGTAGCCGTCGTTCTCACCTATCATCGATGTCACGTGGTACACCATAGTTGCCTCGGCGTCGGTTTTGGATATCGCTCTTTTGCTATGACCGATGTATTTTAACCACGTATTTTAACCAGCCCTTGACCCGAAATCTAATAATCATGTCCTTTTGGACATCCAATAAATCGCTACGTTTCTGCATTGAAACAATTACTGCAGTGTTTTCTACTTCCACTCGTCACGCTTTATATACTCTCCACTGTCAGTGCTGCCACCTACCGTCTGTGAAGGGTTATTGCACGTTTATGTCGAACATAGGAGGTGGCCACATTAATGTGACTGGACTGAACAACAAACAACTGATTGATTTAATAAATAACACAAAACATTAAGAAGGAATGAATGTGCCACAGAAAATTGCCGACCTTTGGCAAATATGTTTATGTATTGCAGATTTTAAAGAGAAAATAAACATGAAGTAAAATATTAAGTCTTAAAGAATAACAACTTTAGCCATATCTCGGTCGTTGGCTAGAAAACGGAAGGGATGTTTCCGTACAAAGCAACTATTTATCGTGATTTTGGAAGCACGGTTTTTGCTTACATTCTTTGCTCCACCGTATACGTCCGTTTCTGTATTTTGGAAAGGAAATGAGAGCAAGGTCAAAGAAAGATGTTCATACTTGCAGGAGTGCCTACGCAAACAGCTCGAGCAGGCGCAGTTTTACATGCCTGCTCTGCAGATCTAAGGGTATTCCACCTAGATAAGTTTCTGCAATTATTTATTTAGGTCTAAGCTTCTCACAGTTCATCACAAATACCTTCAATATTTTTCAATAAAAAATTAAATGGAATGTGCGTACGTACTTCATATGTGTGAGACATTTGACAAGTGACGAATAAAGGTAGTGAAATATGTAGGTATGAAGAAAAATGTGTGTCACAGTGAAGTTGTAAAAAATTGAAAATCGAAATAAATTATGAACATAGAATAAAAATATAACATATTGTACAAAAATTAGTTATCAGCATACCCTTCATAACCACCAATTAAAAAATAAATATAATATTATTACGTCTTGATTCCAATTCACAAATGTTTTTTTCAGAATTATAATTTTTATCTGAATTTTAGCTAAGGTTTAGTCAATAAACTAGGGGTTAACTACATTTAGTTCTCGATTCTACGATTACATGTAAAATTGCTCACCACTGGCGAATCTCTCCTAAAACGTTAATATTTAAAAAAATATAGTGAATGGACAGATAGACAGAGGGATCGACTGTCAGGTCGGTTCTTAGTATTTTCATTTTTCACTCCACCAATAACCATGCCCATATGTTTTACTTGGATTCAAATACTGGCGCAAAATATGCTACTTTTTAAATGAAAAGTGTCATAAACTGCGAAATTAATTCGATATTGTATAACATACGGTAGCGTAGACTCAATTTGACATGAATGGGGTGGGATACCATGCATAATAGCCTTGGATTTCCACTGGATTTTGCTACACATCTGTTTATGAACAGCGAACTGCATTACTGACATTTGTGAAATATTTCAAATATTAGAAATTAATATTTTACTTTCCCTGAACTTATTACAGCATTTCGAAATAAATGTCACAAAGTTCTGGAGCATGTAGAAGGGTCGAAAATGATTACTTTTGTCAATAAATAAACAATGGGCTATTTCATTTAACAGCATGTGATATTTACTTCTGATTGACAGGCAATGGTGCATAAGTGTTCGGGGGTTCAAATCCTAACCTGGCGAATATCTTTGCTTAAAGAATTGCCTAAATATCAGGCACAAATGTCAACTCCGTTACACAAAACTGCTTTTACTGACATATACTGCTCATTCAAGACCCCTTTACATGCCTTAAATGTTTGTATGTTTATTCTAATACATATGTATTATAACGCCCCGTCCAAGTATGGGCTACAGCGATGCCTGGCTGCGAGGGAGGCGAGCAGCGGCGTAGTTTGAAATGCGCGCTCCATGCCGGGGGCCTTAAGTCTCGAGGGTTCCAAGCAGAGTTCGCTGGTGTAGAGGACAGTGTCGACGCTTTGCTGGCGCCCAAAAAGCTCCGGTCTTTATGATGTGAGCAAGCGACCGGAGAGAATGGAGTGGTGAGAGTCGGGAGTGTGGAGCAGAGCTGTGTTGGTGGTATATGGGATGTAGCTCGCCACCACAAAACATGAGAGGAGGTAAAATGAAAAATTCCTGTACTTGAATTTGTTGTGGAACTTTTAATGCACGAAGAGAGGTGATATAGTGTTCGAGGTGCGTTGGAAGATGAAGGGACGGAGACATGCAAAGGTAACTGGATAGGAGAATGGGAATATACGTAAACTGGAGTCCTAACTGATTAATGTGAGTGCTAATAAATCATTTAATTAACGGTTGTATAGTTGAATTGTGTAGGCGTGAGGTTAGAGGATCAATCTCTCCTTAAATTGAGATGCGGTAGTCCAATTTGGAATTGTGAAAGTATTGTAGGTGTGAGTCCTGGCATTTGAAGTGGCAAGTGACTTATTTTGACTGTTCTTTTGCCGGATGTGTAATATTCTTTTAAATACAAGATGTTCTATTGCATCATTCTGAGTTGAAGACTTGAAAGACTGGTAAATGAAATTGTGCATAGTAAAGCATCAATGTTCAATCACCAAAGTACATGTGTGGATTGTGAACTGATTATTTATTCATGGGAGAAGAATTTAAAGAAAGGTGAACTTTCACTTTTGTTAACTTGTAGTGATGCCAATTATGTACTGTTTATTTGCAACTTGTATTGCAGTTCTCTTACTGTAAGGAAAGTGTTAAGTTGTTAATTTTGGTCAATTTGGGAGTGAAATTCTGCAATTTCTGTGGTAATGTAGCATTTTATTGGAGATTGTCCAGTACCACAGATTATGAAAAATATTAGATGAGTGGGAGGACAGTTAGTTGTTTCTACTGCCAAAGAGTTTTATCAACATGTTTATTTATGAATTCTTCTGATTACAATTTGTATGGTGTAATTTCATGGCATGTAAAATTAGCATGTAACAGGATTGCTATGTGATCAGGCAGGATAAAGTGGAAAAAAAATGTTACAATGATTACTTGTATGGTAATGAACCAATATTATCATTTAGATAAGGAATATGTCAAGAGTTGTTAATTTTGGTCAATTTGGGAGTGAGACTTTGCAATTTCTGTGGTAATGTAGTATCTTAGTGGAGATTGTCTAATACCACAGATTCTGAAAAATATTAGCTCAGTGGGAGGACAGTTAGTTATTTTTACTGCTGTCTGTAACGTTTCATTACAATGGTTATTCATGATTTCCTTCTGATCATAATTAATATGGTGATTTCATGGCAGGTAGAATTAGCATGTAGCAGGAATGCTATGTGACCATGCAGGATAAAGAGAAAGAAAATGTTGCAATGATTACTTGTATGGTAATGAACTAGTATTATCATTAAAACTTTGGGTAATGATACACCCTACTTTCTTGAGTATTTATCAAGAGGTATAAGAAAACTTTGTCAGTCATGAATATTTTTTATACAATTTCTGGAGAAATGGTGTAGGATGTTTATTCTAAAGTTTATATTGTAAATTAAATTTCTATTGCTGTGTTGATCAAAATGGGATGTGAAATTATTATTGAAAAATAAGCGGAATGTTTATTCTAAAGTTTACATTGTAAATTAAATTTCCATTAATGTGTGTTGATCATAGTATGGAATGTTTATTCTAGAGTTTACATTGGAAATCAAAGTTCTATTGCTGTGTGTTGATCGTGATTGGATGTGAATTTATTATTGAAATGAGGGAATTGTGATGAGGAATGTATAAATCTGAATTGTTTTGGAGTGAAGGAACATAAGTGTTGTATAAATTAATTGGAATGATAACATTAATTCCAAGGGACTTAATCATTTGTTCAAAGTTAATAATTTGATTTTCCATTTTTTTAAAAGGATGTTAGATGGTTATAATTCTCAGAATAGTTCTAGAAACAGTACTTCTTTGTTGATTTGCTTGTTTTGTTTTTTTTTTGTTCTTGTATTTGGGTACAGGCAGCCAGATAATTGTACACTGTTGTGACATTATTTCTGTGCTGTTGCTTTTGTGTTTGTTTAGAAACTTGCAGATGTCTGTGTACTACAGTTTTCATTAAATGTCATTGTTTGTTTTTCGTAACATTGCACTTTCTTTTCTTTTTCGTGGGAAAGGTGTGGAACAACGCAGGCAAGAACCCTCCTTTAGTCCTCGATTTCCTATTAAGGAAATTTAAATTATTGCATCTCGATGACCAACCGCGGACGGCCCCTACCCACGCCGCCGCCGTCCGTTCGATAAAGCGTTGCGTCACA